>PVIY010003465.1:0-112856 GCA_004026745.1 Myrmecophaga tridactyla
TATGTTAAGTTTTTACAATGAAAATATTTAAAAAAACAAAACAAAACATGGCTTTTCTAGGGTACATGAACCTTTCAAACTGGCACAGTCTTCTTCCTGCTTTTTTTTTTTGATCAACAGTCACACCTTTATTCTTTGTAAAGCTGTTTTTACATGTTTTGCTTCTTATTACTAGAATGAGTTCTTGAAACTAGAACATGTTCATAGTAGGCATTCTAGAAAATGTAAGCTAATTGGTGGGTTTATGATCTCTCTAGGACATGATTACAAACTCATTATTTATTTTTCTAATTAATTGTCTGAGACCTTATTCAGAGCAATTGGGGTTTCCTTTACCCCTTGGTAGTTTGATAGTCCCAGGGATTCCTGCAGGGTTATCTTATTATTATTATTATTATATTATTATCTATTCCAAATGCAAGATAGAGTATGCTGCAGAGTTTGAGTAGCCCACAGAGTCAGGTGATCTGTTGAGCTGTCTAACAGCGCACATTTGTTGTAAAACACTGGTTTTGCTCTTATTGCACTAGATCCCATACAGATAATGATGATGCCTACAGTCAGGCTTCCAAACTACTATTTTTAGGCTTATACTTATGCCTCCAAAACAATGTGCTAAATCTGGAAGGGAGCCCATCCCCAACCCCAGATGAGAGTCAACTGTACACCATGGAACTATGGATCCATTTGCTGAGTCCAGATCACCAACCCTGACTTCTTTTTCAGTGAATTGGGACCATCCCAATTCATCCAAAATATTCCAGTAATGTTAAAAGGAGCCTCAGTCACCCCTCTACAGATTTCTGTTTTCTCCCACCCCCTATCCAAGGGCATATGGAAACTCTACTGTGATGGTTCATTTCATGTGTCAAGTTGGCTATGTTATGGTGCCCAGTTGTTTGATCAAGCAGGCATTGGCCTGACTGATATTGTGAGGATATTTCATAGATGGATTTATGTCATGGGTCAGTTGATTGGCTGATTGCATCTATGGCTGATTATATCTACAATCAAATAAGAGCAGTGCTTTCAGCAATTAGAGGTGTCTCCTCATCCAGTCAGCTGGAGGCCTGAAAGGGGAACTGAGGATATCAGCATTTAGAAAGAACTTCTGTCTACTTCAGCCAGGATGCTTTTCCTGAGGAATTCAACATCTCCTTCCCACATCAGTTTCTAAGTTGCAGCTTCTAGGGAGTTCAGTGTCATCTTTATGGGAATTTTCAACTTATGGCCTGCCCTGTGGAATTAGGACTTGCCAATCTCCACAGGCACATGAATCAACTTCTATAATAAATCTCATATATACATATATCCTGTTGGTTCTGTTTTCCTGGAGAACCCTGACTAATACAGCTACCTTTCCCAGCATCTCCCTTCTTGCATTTCAGTATTGTCATATCACTAGTTTTCACCAATGGAATGTGAGCAAACATGAATTGTCAATTTCCAGAGTGAAGCTCTTTACATGGTGACTTTTCTGTTTTCTCTCTCTCTCCTGCCCCCATGGCTAAAAGGCATGGACTCCAAGATAGTAGAATCCTAAGAAGGAAGTTGCCTTGAGTCACTTTTTGGAGGAGAGATATGCAGGAGAGCCACCTGACCTACAAGGGCCAGAAACAAGCCTTTGTTGTGCTAAGCCAATGAGATAACTAATACAATTACATATTGTCTTCTATTAACACATGACAATGGCAACAATATCACTAGTAAATGAGGTGTTCAGAGTGAGAGACCATACAAATTAATGGCTAGACTTTAGTCAGTTAATTGGAAATGGATATAGTTTGGGGCTAAATGGGAAAACTAGGTCATTCAGTTGTTGCTTTTAATAGAGTCATGCATACAATGCTTGACTTCCTTGATCCTTTTCTCCTTGGGGCTAAGAGTAAACTGATAACTAACCACGTGCAGAGCATGGATTAAAGGTGGATTCAGTATTCATTTTTTCTTCCTTCCCTCTTTGGTTTAGCTGAGAGATAATTGAAATGACTGTTGATGTTACCATTGCTTAAGTCTATAAATAGATATCTGGGAGTATAACATAAAGGCACCCATCTTCTCATTACTCCACTGAGGTAGTAAAGTGCTTTTCTTCAGAAAGAGGGTTGAAGGCTTGATCTTGGTTACTCTGAGCCAACGGGTTGTGGGTGGGAGAAGGGCTGATGAATTCAAGGACTAGGTCTGGCTAGTTCCTTGGAGTCTTACTGAGACATTTCTGGTCCTTCTCTGAAATTAAGGAGGAAAAAAGGCAATAACAACAACAATCATTTGCAAAGCCTCTTTTATGTGAAGGAAAGTGATCTCGAGGATTAGAGGAGCATGGTCTGCTATAGGGACACAGAGAAACACCTGATGGTCCTGCCCTTGAATGTTTACGATTTGGTGGGGGAGATATCAGCTCACAGATTATTAACTAACAAAATATAAGAGCAAAAAGAGAGAAAGGGAAATAATATAGGAAAACAGAGAAAGGAGCAGTCAAGGAGGATGAGGGGTCAGAGTAGGAATCATAGAAGAAGGGCCACTCAACCTTCACCCCCAATACCTGCTAGGACCTTGAGTCTTGAAATGAGGCTGGAAGTGAGGCAGAGCTCCAGTGTACTTTCTTGGAGTTGGGTGGGAAGGCCTTGGGAGAGCAGCCTAGAAAGTGGGGAAGGTTCCCATTGAGAGTAGAGAGAGGTGAGGTTGGATGCCAGACTAATGAGTTTGTGTTGTAGATGGTGGAGAGTCATTGAAATTTTTTAAAAGGTTTAAATAAACTTTTTATTTTAGAATAGTATTAGAGTTACTAAAAAGTTGCATAGTCTCCCTCAGCTTACACAACTATGGTATTTGACTAACGATATTTGTTAAGAACTAATATAGACATGCTATTATTAACTAAACTCCATACTTTATCTCCATTTCACTAGCATTTCTCTTTTGTCCTTTTTCTGTTCCCTGATCCCATCCAAGATACCACATTATCTTTAATTGTCATGTCTCTTTAGGTTCCTCCTGGCTGTGGCTGTTTCTAAGACTTTCCTTGTTTTTTATGACCTTAATAGTTTTGAACAGTATTGCTCAGATCCTTTGCAGATTGTCCCTCTTTTGGAATTTTTTTGGCAGTTATTTTATAATTTTATTTAATAATTATTTGTCAGTTTTCATCCACATTGACTGTCTGTGGGTTTCTTAAAATTGTACCTTGTACATAGGTGACCAATGTACAGATCCCATTTGGTGAATCTTCATCCTCATTACATTTGCTGGACAACTGTACATGGATGCAATATGGGACATTCCTTATTTCTTTGGCCCAGGCAGCTTTGTTGTGCCTGGTATCAAAGCTCACATCTGGCATTTTCATATTCCTCATGGCAAGTTTCTGGTGTCTTTGAGTGCCCATTGGCATGTTTCTTGGAGGCCACTCTGTGGATGTGCTTGTGAATGTTGATGGTGTACCCCTTGTGATGGTTAATTTCATGGGTCACCTTGGCTAAGTTATGGTGCCCAGTTGATTGGTCAAGCAAGCACTGGCCCAATTGCTGCTGTGAGGGTATTTTATAGATGGATTTATGTCATTTTGGGTCAGTTGATTGCATTTATGGCTGATTACATCTACAACCCACAAAGGAGAAGGCCTGCAACAATGAGAGGAATCTCATCCAATCAGTTGGAGGACTTACAACAAGAACTGAGGATTTCAGCAGTCAGAAAAGAGAATTTCTGGTTTTACTTCAGCCAGGTGAATCTTCCTTCTCCTGGGGAATTCAGCATCACTTTATTAGTTTCCAACAGTGGCCTGCTCCATGGAATTTTGACTTGTAACCCCCATGATTGCACTAACTAGTTCTTATAATAAATCTCTTCATGTTTGTTTGTATGTGTATATATATATATATACACATATCTCCTGCCAGTTCTGTACATCTGGAGAACCCTGACTACTACCTCCCTGGTAACCACCTCTTCCTATTGATGGCAGAACAGAAGATGGCTGAGCATCTTGCTCTTGTCATCTTTCTTTATGGGAGCCATTCTTCCAGCAAGAGAAAGAAAGGTGGAAAAGAAGAAATCTGTTGGAATTTGCCTTTACTTCTTATGGTAAGACTGGAGTTATAGGTTATTGGGAAGAAGACCTCAGAGTAAAGTGCCGCATATCAAAGATGCATACTACCAATATGACTTATCAGGAATGACATTAGTCTTGATCACTTTGCCAAGGTAGTATTTGCAAGGTTTTTCCACTGTAAAGTTAGTTTTTTCTCCCTTTCTGAACTCTACTCTTTCAAGTAAACATTAAACATTTTTTATAAAGGAAAGTGACTTGATGAAAGTGGTATGTGGGAATGAAAATCAATCCACAACCAACATGCTGGATATGTTTTTAAGGTGCTTGCACTGCTCTAGATGTTTTACATATATTACTACATTTCATCCTAACATCCACCCTCATTTTATAGATAAGGAACCAGAGGCTCTGAGTGGTTAAATCACTTATTAAAGGCCACACCACTAGTAAGCAATGAACCTGAGATCTGAATCTGACCAGTATGGCCCCAATTCTATGTGCTTGTTTACTGTACTGTACTGGATGGGTTAGCACAGTGAACTCACAATGTAATTGAGCATCAGAATTTAAACTGAAGTCCAGATTCTCCATCCCATCTCTAGAATTTCTGTTTCAGTGGATCTATAACATCCATATTTGTTGCAAATTATCTGAAAGAATCAATGGGCCCAGTCCAAAAAACCACTAGACTAAAGAACAAAGAGCCTGGAGTCTGGGATACTATTCAGGAAGTGCCAGCAATTGTGAGGTTATTAGGTCACAGAGGCCTGACCCAGAAAGTCAGTAGTGGAAAGGACAGGATGGATGAGAGAGGAAATGCAGAAGAAGGCTTTGCTGACTTGGTTACTGGTTAGATGTAAGGAGAGAGAGAGACGTGGTATTTGACCTGGGTGACTGAGGGAATATTAGTATTAATAGCAAACATAAATTCTGAAGGGGAAAGTTATTGCAGGAGCTGTGTGAATTAAGCTTTAAATTTGATGCTGAGATGAATTTGTGACATAGGGGGAAGTATAGCAAAGCAGGTGTCTTATAAAGATTTGGGGGGTACTGAAGAAATCCCAAGTAGATGGATTTTCTGTGTGACAAAAGCAAGGTAAATGACAGAACATTGGAAAATCCCCCTGTTTATATGGGGAGAGAAGGAAAAAGAGGTGGTAAAGGAACCCCAGTCTCAGTTAACTTGTCCTCAAAACAACAACAAATCAAGCTCCCCTACAGGTTTCCTCATTAGTGGGGGTAAAAGGCAAGATGGGAGCAAGAAGAATTTCGGGACAAGAAGAATTTCCCGGAATCCCATAAAAGAGGTCATGTCACTGAGCTGACTATAGTGCTTTCAAAGGTCTTGATTCAGGAAGCTGGGTCTGGCTCCATCCTTCTTGAGGCGAGGACACAGAGGAGCATCCCGGCAGCTGAGGAGAAGGTGTCCTTGACAAGATGCATCCAAAGAAGCATCTCTACCATGGATTCAGGAGTGGGGCCCTTGCAACAACCCTTACAGCAAAATCAAATTCCCAGCATAAGTCACAGCCACTCAAGGTCTCCTCATGAGCTGGAGTGGTGCCAGGACTTGTTTTAGCACCTGCCTTCTCCCTGACCTGGAGAAACCTTTCCTCCTGCCACTTGGTACTGGCCCTGCCCCTGGAGCGTGGCCACTCCTTGCATGGAGTACACGTGAGGCACCTCTTCCAGCATATGATTCTCAAAGGAGTCAACTTGGGTGAGTCCATGTGGTCTTTCCTTTTGGCAAATTCTGTCACTAGGGAAGTGAGAAAACCCCGAATCCATACATTTCATCTCTTTTTTTGCTATAATCAGTTTAGGTGAGTAGAACCATTAACAATTTGACAATCTGGTAAAGGGATTCCAGAAAATGCTAGAATAGTTTGTCAGTTGTTTTCCCCATACAGTTCCAAACTGTTAATATCAGTATCTCGACTTTGTTGCAGCATAAATTTGAAAGCACAGAGTGGCAGAAAGTTGGCTCTTGAGAATGACCAAGTTTGACAACTTACCTTTCAGAAGAGACAAGTATCCCAGCACTTCATCTTGCTTGTTCCGCTACTAAGCATTTCTTGAGTGACTGCTGTGTGCTGGACCTGCAGTGCTGGGATACAATGGTACCAAAAAGAGACCTGATCCTGGAGGGTAGTATTTTGCATCTAGAGGTAATAACAGCTGTTAAATAATCACACTAATAAATTTTTGTCTGTACATCCCATTACAGATTGACATAAGTACTTTGAATGGAAGTGCTTTGAACAAAGCATCTAGCTTAGACTAGGGACCAGGAAAAATGTGGATGTTCTTATACTTCCGGCAGAACCTGAGTTAGCTGGGCAAAAAAAGTAAACAAAACAACAGGCCTTTTTTTCTAGGTTTGTAAATTCCCTTCTTATAGGTGCAGTTACCTTTTCAATATCGGTATACAGTAATCTTTCTGTCACTTCTCCATCCCCAGTAGGAAGCATAAATCCTCACATAGTGAATGGAAAGAAGCACTATTTAAGCAACCCACAGGCAGTCTTTGAAATAGCCAATGGTTCTGGAAGCCGCCTGACAGCAGGAGTCACCCCTGGCTCTTTCTGAAATGGAGCCAGGTGAGGAGTGTAGACAAGCAGTCCTGGGGAGACACACGTGCAGTTTCTGGGGGGACTGCTGACTGCTCTGTGGGTAAAAAGCTAGAACAGAGCTCACGGCTCAGGGATTCCTGAAAGAATGTAGGTAGCTAGCTGAAAGCCAGAAGGAATTATTCACCCAGGGCTAAGGGGAGGCTGTTAGGTAAGAGGTTCACAAACTGGGATGCAAGACTGGCAATTGCAGGCAGGAAATTTATTGAGAGGCTCCGCGTATGGGACCTGAAGTCTAAATTCCAGCCCGTTTGGGGAGGACAAGAGATTTTATAGCGGAGGGACTGAGGGTTTGGGTGGTGGTGGTGGTGAATTAGCAGGTTCTCATTGGCCGGTTTAAAAAGCCGGGTGGGGGATGGGGTGGGGGTGGGGGTGGGAGGGGCCGAGCAGGAAGTTGGTAGCTCTTCTTTGCTGGGTTTAAACTAAGCTTGGCAGTGCTGAGGCGGGAACTGGGCGAGGGACGCTGGATCCGTCTAAGGTGTTGCCCTATATGGTGAATGATGGTACAGTTTGATTAGGGGCCCCTCTGAATCAACCCAGCGGAAGGGGGCATTGACCAGCCCCAGGAACTCCCTGACAGTGGCATCAATTTTCAGATTTAATCTGTTTGTTCTAGACAGTAAAGACAGGAGAGTAGTATGTTCAGTTTTTAATATTAAACTAAAATCTTGCCCTCAAGCATTTATATACGTTCCAGGTACTTCTACAGAGTTAAATCCATCTACACAAAGAAGTTCAGAGAAGAAGGGAAATTCGAGTTAATGACTTTCAGATTTTTGGATTTCACAGACTGATAAAATTTCAACAAAGGATGCAGAAGACCTATACAGAGTTTCATTTACTAAAAATAAAGTAATTAAAGCCACCCAATGTCCACTATCACCACCATGGTGTTAAGTCTAAAGTGAATTATAAAAAAATATCCTATTTTACCAGAAATAAGTTCAGCTTTATGAAAAACTCGTTCTAGTTTTTCATTTTGCTTTGTTTTCTCATTTCTACATGAATCAGTGAAAAATGACAGCTTCTTCACAGTCTAACACCAGTTCTTGCGCTAGCGTTTGGGAACCACTGATTTCATGCATACCTTTACCCCCAATTTGCAAATGGGGAAACTGAGGACCCAGAGTGACCCAAGTAATGGCCAATCAGAGATGACTGGCTCTGGCCGGGTCATAGCCCTGTTTGGGGCCAGTGCTTCTGAGGCCAATTCCGGTGCACTTGCCCTCTGCCTTGTTTCCACGAGTGCCCCTGGGGCCAGGCGGGATCCCTACTGCTCTTTTTAAATTGGTGGACAATGTACTGTATGAGAACCCTGAGGAAGGTGGGCGAGGAAGAGAGAACCAGGGAGCTCTTTGATCTTTGTCTCTTGTCCTCTGGGAACCTGTATTCCCTGCTCTGGTTTCTGAGACCAGCTCTTCCCCTTATCTGTCACTCCCTGATTTTAAGGTTGCTTTTAGTTAGGTACATTGATTCTTTCAGATCATGGGATAGATTTGGTGTGCTACACAATATATTCTTATAATGTCCGTTCCTATGCCTCCCTTCTCCTCTTAAAGACTTGTTTTTCAGGAATCGTGGATTTACTGCTTATATTTCTAGAGTATTGAAGATTATTTTAAAAGCCTCCTAATAAGTTTGGTGTGTTTTTGCAAAGTCAAGATTTAACCTAAAATAAAATAAAGATTCATCGGTACACAGTGCTAGGTATATTGCAAATGGAAAACCTCATTCAGGAATTTTAGTTTTAAGCTACAGTCGCGGATTCTGAATAGTTTAAGCAAAATGGGAGTATATTAAAAAGGATGGTAGGTAATTGACAAAACTGGCAGGAGGGCTGGAGAATTAGGCTTGGAGACTATGCAGCCAGGAACAGCATTCCAAATCACACCTCAGAGCCGATGCCTACATTGTTGGGACCGGAGGTTATACAAGTATTAGCTGGCTGGTGCTTCTAAGACTTCCAGCTGCCACCACCCAGAACCAAAATAGATGTTGCCTCGTCTGTGCTTCTTCATATCAGTAGCTTCCAGTTCCAAGCCTGGGCTTGGATCAGCTTATTGGCAAAGCCTTGGTTACTGCCCTTGCTTGAGCTGCAAGGTTGTCTGAGAAGGAGAGTCTTTATCATTTCCATTCTCTATAGAACAAGGTGTGCTTTACTGCCATAAGTGGGAGAATTCGTGAAATGTCAATGAAAGTTTAGATGCTGAGCTTCCAAAAGAAACAATTTCCTTTGAAATTAATTTCCCAGAAAGTTGGAGCAGCAGACAATCCTATTAATAGCTGCAAATGGAATCTATTAGCTAGGGACAAGATTCCATAGTCATTCAAACAATTGTTCTTGATTTAGGGAATGTTACCCTAACAGATCCTTTTTGTACCTGTTGACCAACTTAGAGTAATTTGTAGGGACTTGAAATTCTCCTTTTCTGCACGTATGGAACCCCAGAGCCCCAAGGGGGCCTGCTGAGAACTGCCAGGAGTGACCCGGCATTCCCAGGCCACATAGGAGTGCTGACAGTAGGCTCTTCCACTGCAGAATCTCTAGTCAGCCTTGTAACCATGTTAAGGCCTCCTCCTTGTGAGATTTTGTTGCAGCTGCTAAAGTTGTTCTTTTCCCTTTTTCTCTTTTAAACTCCACTGCAATCAATCAGGGTGTTTTCAAATGGAGAATATAAAGCTGTTCAACAATGTATTTCTCAGGTTTCTAGGCAGAGCTTCCAGCCAGGAGGAATTCAATTCAGGCCTTTTCCAAAACTAGCAACTCAAGCAAAACTTGACCCTGGGCCAGTTTGCCAAATCTCCCCACTAAAATGCTCCTTGGAGGCTGAGTGAGAGAATGCATAACTTGAAAAGGGAGTAGGAAATGTAGCCAGAGGCAAGATGAAAATTTCTTTGAACTCAAGTTTCATCTTTTGGATACATGCTGACTTTGATAGTGCACCAAAATTTATCTAGGCATAGTAAGGTGCTGGGAAGTCTGAATATTTTACTCTCTGCTGCTGTAATATTTCCATTTAAAAGTTGCCAGCAGTTTTCTAGACTGGAAGCAGAGGTTCTAAATGCCCTGGAGAGACTTTTTGTATTTTGAGAAATCACCAGGACGAGCCTTTTGGTCACATAAATGTAACACTATTGCATACCCATTGCCACCAGGGACCCTGCATCCCCTTGAGTGCAATTGTACAGCAGAACTGTAACCCTGCAGAGTTAGAAGAAATGTTTTGTTTTGTTTTGTTTTCCTCCCTGTGTTGGTTTGTTAATGCTGCCAGAATGCAATATACCAGAAATGGGGTGACATTTATAAAGGGGATTTATTAAATTACAAGTTTACAGTTCCAAGGCCATAAAAATGTGCAAACTAAAGCATCCAGAGAAAGATACCTTGACTCAAAAAAGACCAGTGGGTCTGGAATACCTCTGTTAGTTGCGAAGGCATGTGGCTGGTGTCTGCTGGTCCTTTGGCTTCTGGTTTCAAACAGCTTCCCTGGGGATGTTTTCTTTCTACATGTCCAAACATCTGGTTCTCATATTGGCTCTGTAAGCTCTCTCCTAAATGTTTCCTGTTTTAAAGGACTCCAGTAAACTAATTAGGGCTAACCTTCAACAGGCAGAATCATATATCCATCTAATCAAAAGGTCACACCCTCAAATGGGTGTGTCACATCTCCATGGAAACAATCCAATCAAAGTTTCCCACCCTAGTAGGAATAGATCTGGCCCCACAAGATTGGACCAGGATTAAAACATGGTTTTTATGGGGTACATAATAGGTTCAAACCCACATAGGTTTGAAAGGTGATTTTGCATGAGCAGGAATGATTTGCTGTTCTTGGGAAGTGTTTGTGTGACTTTTAATCCAGGCATGTTCACAGGAAATCACAAGCAAATGCTGAACTTGTCTGAGGGCATGATCTCTCCACACACTGAAGGGACACCATGCAAGGACCAGCTTAGACATGACACCATGTGATCTGAACTGACATTCCCACTGCCAGTCATCCCCAAAAAGTGGTGATCACAGTGTAGGAAAAGAAGGGGAGGGTTACTGGGGAAAGGACTTTTCCCCCTGGGTTTTTTTTTTTTTTTTTTTTGGCCTTGATTTCAAGATACAGAGCTACCTGGAGATTCTCAGTTGTGGGATGTGGGGTAGTGGATTTGGGTCCTGAGCTCATGATGTCTGCTGAGGGCAGTATGGGGTTCATAGGGATGGCTGAGCCTGGGGTTGCTAACACTAACCTCTTCTAACCCAGGCTAGCCCTCTGTGTGGTTCTTCAGTTATCCTCAAGTGTGATGGTTTGAAGCTGTTTGTACTACCGAAAAGATCATGTTCTTTTAATCCATTCCTGTGGGTGCAGACCTATTGTGGATGAGATCTTTGGGTTAGGTTCTTTCAGTTGAAAAGTGCCCTAGGGTGGGTCTTAATCCTCTTACGGGAGTCTTTTATATTGCATTTCATCAGAGAGGAGACTGTCCTTTCCATGAGGCTGAGGGTGGGTTGTGGATGATGGTGGTGGTCACCAGCCAAAGACAGCTGACCCAACGGGGCAGATGTGTCATGAAGGCGTAGAGATCAGAGGTACTATTGTGGCAGCAACATGAAGAGGAAAGGGCAGCAAAAGCAAAGTGGTGTGCCCTGGAGTACCATGAGGCAGGACTTGTGGAATTCTTAGAAATTCCAGCAGGCAGCCTGGTGTGAACCCGTGCTATAATAATTTCAGTATCAAAAGAGAATTGTACCTTATCTTTTAGGTCCAAGCTTGTAAGACCAGAAACACCAACATAAACATATTTGACTTATTATGGTAACACTTACATTTCCAATCCCTTAACTCAGCTGATGCTCAAGGAAGACATGACATATAATATACCTCCACTCGTCCTCTGAGTCCCTCCAACTCCAGTTAGATTACTGGGTGACTCAAAATGCAATTAAGTTTTGATCTTACACTCAAAATATTAAAAAGTTAGATTTTAATGGGACTGTATTTTCTATTCTTAAGTAGCTTAAGTCAAAGCAGTTAACTTGGGGGCCCTATTCTCCTGCATGACCAAGCAACTCCAAGAACTAAGCCAGGGATCACTTGGAGGGGGTTACAAGGATTTAAGCATGTAGTAAATAACAAAACTATGTAGTGGAAAATAAAACCATGCAAACTAGATTTTAGTAGCTGCTAGATCTGATGGGCTTGAAGGTAAAATGTCCACAGAGAATTCATAGCTTCAAGACTATTCATGGTACAGATACACAGAAAGATATTTTCCTATTGTAAGTTCTAAAACCATAGAGATAATATTTAATAATAGCCTGATTTCTATTACCCTTTATTGTCCCAACTATGTTCCCAGCTATTGCCTCATTTCTCCTCTATACTATCCCTGTGGGAGAGGATGATATTAATTATTAGCCCTCTTTTATAGGTAAAGAAATTAAAGCAGAGCAAGATTAAATGATATGCTCGAGGCTCTAAAATTAGTAAGCAGCAGAGGCAAGATGAGAGCCTGTGTTCCCTGCTTTTCTTCCAAGGTCACTGCTGCCCCCTTTGATAGCTCACCTCTCTAGGTTTGAACATCTTTGCCAACATCATGAACAACCACAAAATCTTTCTAAAGCTGGATGATCTGCAGACAGACCTGGTTCCATCACTTCAAAGCCAGGCACCTTTGGAATGCTGTCTTGAAAAGCAACTCATTTGAGAAGCTTCTTGAGCCACTTCAGCCCAGGCTCACCCCCCACCCTTGGTAAATTCCCACTGCATATAAAATCAGCACCAACATACCATGGTGTAGGTAATTATATGCTTTCTGTACTTGCTTGCTACTGGCTTCCCAGTTTTAGGTTGAGTTTGCTGAGGAGCAGGTGCATACTATATCCCTCCCTTCTTTGGTGCCTTTGTGGCTTCTAGCAGCAAGTCAGGCTGGGGCGGGTGCCCTAATGCAACCTGCTGACTGCTGTATTGGACACTGTGAATGTACATGCTGGGTGAGATCAATTGTCTTTGGCATGCTTGCTCCCACCCTCCCTGTCCTCACTCTCCATTTTGTTTTCTACAGAGTAGTTATACCTACAGCTATATTGTGTTACTTATTTACTTGTTTGCATGTTTATGCCTCTCTTCCCAAGAGAAAGGTCCTTCTTGCTTCTCCAGAGCCTAGAACATATGGTCAGTTCTTAAGAAATGTTTGTTGAATGAGTGAATGAAGTTCTAAACTAATGCCCCATTTGGTGCGGTTGCCAGTCCACTAGCATCAGAATCACTTAGGATGTCTGTTAAAACTGCAGATTCCTGAGCCTCATCTCAGACCCATCAAACTAGAATCTCTGGAGACAGAACCTGGGAAATTGCAATGGTGATTTTTATGTATACTCAATTGAGAAGCAGTGCTCATTTTACAGATAAGGATACTTGAGTCTCACAGAAATAAAGGGACCTTCTTAAGGTCATCTAGAGAAGATCTTGTAGAGTTTTTATGAGAATGCAGATCCCTCATCTCAGTCCAGAGCTATCCTATTATAACAGGCTGCCTTATGGGTAATCTATGGTTCTCCATACGTACAGCATCTAACATTTTCAGGATTTAACTTATAGTTTACATCATGACAATTGATTTTCAAAGCAACCCAGTGCAGTAGATATTATTATTATCTGTAGTTTAAAGATTGGAACTCAGAACAGCTGAATGGCAGCAAGTTCATAATCGCCCAGCTTTGGCTTCCACAAATCCAAATCCCTTGGTCTTGCCCTCCTTTCAATGATGTCACATTTTCTTAAAGGTCAAAGGCAACTAAAAAAAATAGCTTAGGTAGATAAGTTGCATATAATGTGCAAATTCTGCCTAGACAGAAACTGATTTTTTCAGTTGGGTGCTTATTAAGTGTACAGAACTACAAAAATGTTCATTAAGGAGATTCAGACTCTAGAAAATTCTCAAGATACCTAACAGTTATTCCACAGTAATCCTCTCCTGAATTTGGGAAAACAGATAAGGGTACAAAGGATAGGGCCTCTTTTTTGTATCAGGAGAGCATGTTACTCAAGCTTAGAAGGAAAAAGAGCCAGGTATAACCAGTAGGGCAGGGGTGAGCTCTCTGGCAATCTGCAGGGAGTAGCCTGGGACAAATTGTTGAATCCACCCAACTGCTCTTCTTCTTCCCCCCTCTCCCTCCCACACACATTATCATTTGTTTGTTTGAGCATCTTTGGAAAGCCTTTTCTAAGTATCCTCAAAAGGGGTGCCAGAGAGGCGGAAGGCAGGACACTGGGCCCGAGGGTGAAGTAAGCCCCCAAGGGGGAGTGACGCTTCTACAAAAGCCCTGTTACCCCCTCTCCCACCAAGCAGGACTGCAGGGGCCCAGGGCCAGTGGCTCCCCAGATCTCTCTGAAGAAGATTGAAATCACAGAGCTCCGGTGTAGGTGCTTGCAGCAAACTACAAATCAGAAATTTGTCTTCAACAAAGAGAAACTTTTAAAAGAAGCAATATGTTATTTCTATTGTCAGGGTACATCGAAACAAGACCTGCCCATCTGTAATGTGTTTGAAACAGCTCAATCTGGATAATTAATAAAAGTGGCATCCTGGACACCAGAACTCCTGATTTAACTGCTCCCCAGCACATAGGATCCCACTGAAGTGTGACTGGGACATCATTATATGACAGAATAAATGACCAGAAGGGCAAAGCAGCTCTAAGCAAGCCAAAGCATACTTGCCTCCCCCAAATGCAATTTTATTCTCGTTTCTCTACATTGCAAACAGTAAACCTGTAACCTCCTGTTCCCACGCATGGGGACTTATGTTGGAGAGGTGGTGGAAAGATGGTAAGAGTGGTGGGATGGGGCGGATTCTAACATAATGTTTCTGCATTTTCTGATATCCCCAAGCCCTTCCAACATTGTCAGCAATTGTGCACGTTCCTACATATATGCTGTCAACTCCATGAAAATACCAAAAGCTTACCCCTCAACCTCCCTTTAAGATGAAAGGGATTGAATTCTTTTGGTAGGAGGGATTGAAGCCGGATAAAATAGGACAACTGTAAGTCCTGGTTTCCTATTCAGCTCTGAAAGGGTTACCAGACAACCCCAAGTCCCTTGATTCTTATCTAACTCCAAAGAAACTCATACAGAGCCGCAGACTTCAGTTGCAAACTCCTGGGACAAAAATTTCCCTAAAGCCCCAAACCTCCCCAAACCATTGCAACCTCTCCAAACCCATAAAACACTTGTAAAATTCTGGGCCCAAAGCAAACTCTTAGTTAATAATAGGAAGCCTAGGGTCATAAAGATTGTTAACCATTTGCCCAAAGACAAATTTTAGGTATGTGACAACAAACCATGAATTCTGTTACTATGGAAACCTGCACTGGTACAACCTTCCTATAAAACAAGCTAGTCTACTCCACTCAGTGCATGTCCTTCCTTTGGGCACGCCCACGTTAACCTCTCTAACGTGTGCTCTCTCTTTTTAATAAACTTTACTACTTATGCCTAAAAAGAAAAATTAAAAAAGAAGGGTGCCAAAGACCACCTTCCAAAACCATGTCCTAGATTGGCCTTTCCCACTTGGACTTTTGCACAGGCAGGGCGGTTCACTGGTGCTGTGGCCTGTGGGTCAAGGAGGCAGGATTTTCCTTGTTCCCCACCAGTCTGATCAAATAAGCCACCTCTGTGGAAACAAGTACCAGGAGAAAGGAAGCCATAGGTCTGGGTGAGTAGATACCTGTGCACATAGGTGACTCCTTAGCCTCCTCTGGGGGGACACAAAGTACCCCAAGGACCAGCCTCAGCTTAGAAAGAAGGGAAGGTTTCTCTGAGTTCCCACCTGAGCTTCCAGAAAGTAGTCTCTTCTCCAAAAGGATCTCACTGAGTTTGGATATCAAGGATCCCTGATGTTTGTGAAATCTGTTTTATCTTTTCACATGTTTGGAGTGCACTAGCTCTTTATCTGGACTGATGTGGGTGGTCCTCATACTGCAGGCGTTCCTTCAAGGATCTTTCCTGGGTCTTCTCTCCTGGCTGAGTCCCAACTTCATTTGTCCCCTCCATACTGACAATGCCCAACTCTCCAGCTCTGACTTATCCAGGCTTTTATCTGAACTTTTCTGTTGGATGACCAATTGTCACTTAGTAAGTCCAAAGAGGAATCCAATATCTAAACTTGTAAACCCACTCCTTCCTGTGATTGATACTGCCATTTTTTTCCTATAACGTCAAAAAAGCAGTCACCCTTGTATGCTTTTTCCTTCTTCTCTGCTGCCCTCTCCTCATTTCCCACTAAACATCTACCTCTTTGTGCTGCTTTAGCTTCTCAAAATTGTCTTGGTCCTTTAGAAATGAAAGCAAAAGCTGCTTGGATGCAGTCATGAAGCTGAGGAAAGAACATGAAATGTTTATTGCCTCTGCTCGGACACCTCTGGCAGGGAGCAGCAGAGACCAGAAAGCACATATTCTTTTTTTTTTTTTCCCAGAGTACATATTCTTTTATGTCACAAATTAAATATGCATCAAATTTAGCAGCCAGTTTTTCCTAGCCACTTAGCTCTCTTGGAATTTTTAAGGATTTCAATCACCATAGTTTCCTCAAATGTCTGGGATTTGGAATTTTGTCTTGGCTCCATAGAGTCTACAAGCCCAAGAACAACTTGGCCTAAAGATCAGGTATCAGAAGGTGCCTTGGAAATCGGCTCTACATCCTTATACAAGAGAAATAGGCAGATTGGTCATCAAAATTTTTGGAATCTGGACAGCAGATAAACAAGTACTAACTGACTTAGCAGACATAAGGAAGCTGAATCCCAAAATCAACAGCAAGGAGAGATGATTTACCACTGATTCCCTAAAAGGTCATAAATTGGTAACACTGAGTATATTTGTAAGTGGAGGTCAAGGAATGAGTTAAGGGAATTTGTTGAAACAATGTCAGAAATGTTTTGAGCACTTGCAGCTGCCACTGAACCAAGATGGTGGCATAAGATGCTCCAGGGTGTTGTTCCCCTACAGAATCTTTGAAAAACTACTAACAATTGGCAGAGACTACCTGTCAGAATTCTGGAAAACAGTTAAAGGGGTACAGTAACTGGGCGGGTGCTGAAACAAGAAAATGCAGCATTGAAAAAATGATAAGAGAAGCTCACAGTGTCCTTACTGCCTCCCCCCTACACACACACCCTTTCCTCTCCACAGCATAATGTGGTCCCATGATGCATTCCCATTTGGGTCCTTGACCCTCTTCCCAAGGAAGAAGAGTAACCCCTATGCACATACTGCAGTGCCTATATGTCAGAGCCAATCTATTGGGCAGCAGCCTAAAAGACAGAGCTAGGAAAACTTTCTCCAAGTCACCTTCCCAGAACTTGCCCTGCAAGCAAAGCATCTTGCAGACAGCTAAAGCAGTATAAGAAACAATTAAATCAAAGCAGCCTGGGTTAAAGGATAGCCTTCTCTAAGTCATGCAGTAGAGAACTGGAGGGGGAGAAAGTCTGTTTAGTAGGGTGTAGAGGAGTTATTCAAATTCCTATAAACAGGGCGGATTCCTCAGCCCCCAGCTAAAATAAGCCCAGGACAGCACAAAGGCCCAGAAAAGACTGAGAGGATCCTGCACTTTGCTTCCTCCTTGGGCTGATCTTCTTGCTGTGAGGCTTAAACTCTGAAGAAGAGCACCAGCCAATGCAGAGCCAATATGCAAAGACTGTGAATGGTCATTTCTTGCATTGGTTTGTTTGCTTTTGTTAGGTCTTGTCACTGAAAGAAATCTGTCATTTTGCTATCTGGACACAAACTTAAGGATCAGACATCTCCGGGATTAAATTCCAGAGATAACACTTTAAAATATTAAAATGTACAGTGTACAACAAAGGATTAGAAGACAGACAAAGAAACAAGAAATCATAGCCTGCTCAAGGGGCTAAGATAAAAATCCAGAAACCATCAACAAAGAAGACCAGTCTTTGGCTGCATTAGACAAAGAATTTTTAGAAAATGATTCTCAGAGTACTAGAGGAGATAAAAGAAAATACAAGGAAAGAACTAAAAGATATCAGGGAAATAACGAATGAACAATATTACAATCTCAGTAAAGAGAGAAATTTTTAAAATGAACCAAACAGAAATACTGGAGTTGAAGACCATGACAACTAAAATGAAAAAAATTCCATAGAGAATTTCAACATCAGATTGGAGTTGGCAAAAGAAAGAATCAGTGTACTCAAAGACAAGACAGTTGAAATTATCCAGGCTGAGGCAGAATAACAGAGAATGAATAAAGGGGGAAAGAACTAAGAGACTTGAGGGACACCATCAAGCATACCAATCTATGTATATGGGACTCACAGAAAGAGAAGAAACAGAGAAAGGGGCAGAAGGAATATTCAAGGAAATAATGGCAGAAAATCCTTACTTTAATCAAAGACATGAATATACACATTCAAGAAACCCAACGAACCCCAAACAGGATACACTCAAAGAGAACCATGCTCAGACACCTGGTAGTTAAGCGGTCAGATGACAAGGACAAAGAGAGAGTTCCTAAAGTTGCAAGAGAAAAGGTACAAAAGTTCTGATACATGTGACAACATGATGAACCTTGAAGACATTTATTTCATGTTGAGTGAAATAAGCCAGATACAAAAAGTCAAATATTTTATTATCTTATTGATACAAAATAATTAGAATAAGCCAATTCATAGCTTCAGAAACTAGAATACAAGTTACCCAGAACTGATAAGGAATGGAAGTTAAAACTTAATGGATAGTGTTTCTGTTTAGGGTGATGAAAAAGTTTTGTAATGGAAGGTAGTGATGGCAGCACAATATTGTGACTGTAATTAACACGATTGAGTTACATATTTGAATATGGTTAAAAAAGAAATTTTAGGTTGTATATTTTTTACTACAAGAATTTTTTTTAATGCACTTGAAAACACTTCCCAAAAATTCTAATCTAAACCTAACTTTGGAACTCACCAACCAGTGTGCCTCATTAAAGTTGATTTTGCATGACTGATGTGTAGGTGGCAGGAAGGTGAAAGGGCATGAATAGCTATTGAGGCTGCCCCACTAGGTCACTTATGTACTGTACTTTCTTAATCTTCAAAATGGTCCAGTATATCCTTATGATTATACTGGAGATTGGCATTTTAACATAGAGAATAAATTATAAATGACACCCAGAAACATTTCTTTAATGAATTTATTCAACACAAGCCAAAAAAAGAAGCAATTTGATCTCCAGGTCACATTCTTCGATTTGTGCAGTCAGGTGGTTTCTCCTCCATACTCACAGCATATTAAAATTGTGTTCTTTGGAGAGGGAAACAGAAGGTCTCTGGATTGGGGTTCAGTGGCCATGCATGGAAGTCAGTGCTATACTGTAAATATAGAGATTAAATCAACATGCAGTTATTGGATTCTGAGATGTAAATACAGAGATTAAATCTACATGCAGTTATTGGATTCTGAGACCCCCATCCCCCTCAGCTCCCAGAATATTAGCAGTCAGGCATTATTCTCTAAGTAGGAAATTGGAAATGTCTCATGGGGAATATGACCAGCTTATGAAGAAAAGTTTTCAACATACCGATTATGAGATTCTCAATGGAATAGCTCATCCAGATCACCCTAAGGTGAAGTAGTAATGGCAAAATATGCCTCATCATTTTGTCCAGTAAAAAGTCATCACTTTTTTTTTAGTTGTGGGACTAACCACAACTACTGAGGCACAATAAAGGTAAGAGCCAAGGGTTCACATATGTACCCCCATCCTCCTCCATGGACCATTGCAGGAGCCTGGGTTAGGTAGGCTCTAGATTCCTCCACTGCCTTCATTTTCCCCTCTCTTCCTCCAGGCTCTTTGATCTAATAAAGCTGTCCTTTCATGCATTCTCAGCTAGCTGGCTCATCTGTGTTTATGACTTATCACCCAAAGAACTTCAACATTCCATCCAAAACAGAAGTTCATAGTTACAAACAAGCCACATATTCAGAGTTTCACTTTTAAAAGCAAATATGCTCACAGATGACCAGACATGTGAACCAAGTCCTAGTGTGAGAGATACAGACCAAGTCAAACCAACAGAAAAAAATCAATGTGGAGAAAACAAAAACTTTCAAAGAAAAGCAGCTTTTAGAAAAACATACCATTGATATCTTCAGAAAGATAAGAAAGATATTTCAACCTTGAAATAGAGACATAATAATATAAAAATGGAACTTTTGAAGAAAAAATTTTCTTCAAAATTTAAAAAATTAGAAACATGGTAAAAAAAAAGTTAAGCTGAAGATGTTAGAAAATAAAGTTGAAGAACTCTCCCAAAAAGTAGAGTAAAAGGCCAAAAATGATGGAAAGAAACATAAAAAAATTAAAAGACAGTCTAGGAGGTCCAATAGTTAAATAATAGGAGGTTCAGAGAGAACAGAGAAAATGCAGAGGAAGAATCATTAACAAAATAATTGAAGACAATTTCCTGGATTGGTGGGATATGTTTCCAGCCTGACACATGGTAAATAAAATCAGATACAAACCAAGACATGTTATTGTGAAACCTCTGAACTCCTGGGATAAAGAGGTCTTACAAAGATTAAAGTGAGGAAAATTTTGATACATAAAAGGTTGAAAATTAGAATGGCATCATTTTCTCAACAGTAATACTGGAGACTGAAAGACAATAAGGTGATGACTTGGAGACTTTAAAGAAAAACCTCTCCTATCTTAGAACTTTATATATAGCTAAAATATCAATCAAGCATGCAGCTTGAATAAAGGCATTTTAGAAAGGCAATTGTTTCCAAAATTGTTTTTCCTATGTTCCTATATTAGAAAGCTACTAAAGAATATGTTCCACCAGAACAAGGAAATAAATCAAGAAAGAAGACACAAGATAAAGGAAGCAGGAAATCTGACACAAGAGAAAAGTAAAGAGAATCCCCAGGAAAAAGGTGAAGGGAAATCCCAGAGTGGTAGTTCTGTCTGAGTTGTTGGGAACAAACAATCCAGACTGGAGCTTGCCAGAAAAGTCTTGGAGAGATTTGTTCAGGAAGATGAAATTGAAAAACTATGTTATGCTCTGATGTTTTGACAGGATCTTTATATAGTTGGATGAGAGTTTGTGTTTGCATTAGTGATAAGCACTGAAAATAATAATAGTAATACAGTTACTATCTAGGGAAAACAAAAAAATTGTGCAGAATAGGAAAATCGTTATAGTTTACTATGTGGCTTCATTCAGAGTGCATGTACTTAGTCATAATGATAAAAGCACCAGATAAAGATTGAATAAAAATTACAGTATAACTGTTTTGGGGAAAGTGATGTGATGGAGGACTCTGTGTGTGTGTGTGTGTGTGTGTGTGTGTGTTTGTGGGGATAAGGGGAGGAGAGAAAGCCAAATCCTTAACTTGCAAAGTTGTAATCCAATAGATAATGCCTAAAAATGAAAAATCAAGAAAGGAAATGCAAGCATTTTATTTAGAGATGTAGAAGTAGATAATAAAGGGATCAGCTTAGCTACGTCAAAGTGATTCTTCTGGAGAAGAGGTGTATGGGAACAACTACTTGTCTTAAACTTTGTATAACGATCTGACTCTTTAGAATTCTTGTTTGTATTCTTCTGATAAAATTAAAATTAAGTTCTCACCTGCCATTCTCAGTGCTTGTCCATGCAAAAAAAAAAAAAAAAAAGAAAAGAAAATAGAAAGCATTAAAATTAAGAAATATAAACAGGTAGCAAAAAGCTCACATGGGGTGCCTCTCTGTACTAGTAAAGGAAACCAGTGATAAATATTTTATTGTATGTGATTCCTATCAGTATGATTTCATGAGTTTTGACTCAGAGTCAGAAAGTTCAGTTGGAATTTGAAGGGAGCTCAGCACTAGAGCTGTGCTAGACACAGGGAGGAAGTGGAAAGCAGGACATTCCTAAGGTGGGAGAAGGGATGGGTAGGATATGAGATCTTCAACTTTATTTATCATAAATGTCAGATGCAGTCTTGACTTTCAGTTTTTAATATATATATATAATGATACCGAGGAAGAAATTTTGTCTTGTCAGGTAGCTCACCTTGAGAAAAGAGAAGTACTATGAATGATTAACTGATTAAATTATGTCAAAAGATTAGCTGATACTTTGCAAAAGCAATATATTTGCAATCTCAGAGTTTAGACATTCTTACGTGGAAGCCAACCAAAAGTAACATGAAGGAAAGTGTTGAGTAGAAGAGTGGTGACTTGGCAAATTCAAAGTTGTCAACCTGTTAGCCCCCAGTCTCCATTGAGTTCAGCTTATGGTTGCATATATTCTAGTCTTATCTGATTGTGGGTATACTCAGGTGAGAGAGCATTCTCAAGAAGTGAAGGAGTGAATAGATAGATACGTTAAAAGAAAGGCACGGGGATCGGGGGTGGAGAACAAACACATTACTTCCCAAAACTCCAAATGATGTCTACAGGATCAATTGCTAAAGAAGGAATGTACACCTGAGCTGTTTGATGAGAGCTACCTGGAAACACTTCCAAGGGAACAAGGAATGAATGTGAGTAATATAATTACTTCCCATGTGCTTTGTATGTGTTTGTGTATGTTCTAGTTTGCTAGTTGCCGGAATGCAATATACCAGAAACAGAATTTTTTTTAAAAAGGGGAATTTAATAAGTTGCTAGTTGACAGTTCTAAGGCCGTGGAAATGTCCCAATTAAGGCAAGTCTGTGGAAATGTCCAGTCTAAGGCATCCAGGGAAAGATACCTTGATTCAAGAAGTTCGATGAATTTCAGAGTTTCTCTCTCAAGTGGGAAGGCACATGGTGAAAACGGTAAGGGTTTCTGTCTCATCTGGAAAGGCACATGGAGAACATGGTGGCATCCATTGGCTTTCTCTCCAGGCCTCTTGTTTCATGAAACTCCATGGGGGGCGTTTTCCTTCTTCGTCTCCAAAGGTCTCTGGCTGGTAGACTCTGCTTCTCATGGCTGTGTCATTCTGAAGTTTTCTCCAAAATGTTTCCTCTTTTAAAGGATTCCAGTAAAGTAATCAAGACCCACCTGGAATGGGTCGAGAAACATCTTCGCCTAATCAAGTTTAATAACCACACTTGATTGAGTCAGGTCTCCATGGAGATAATCTAATTAAAGTTTCCAACATACAATACTGAGTAGGGATTAGAAGAAATGGCCGGTTTTACAAAATGGAATTAGGATTAAAATATGGCTTTTCTGGGGTACATAAATCCTTTAAAACCAGCACAGTATGCATGCATGTGTGCCAAAAACCCTTTCTGGTTTTAAGCTAGCTTTCACATACTCTAATCAGGCATTAATTTCATCTTATAATCATTCATAATTTGGTAATCAACCAGCTGTAATTTGTGCTAGCTGGCCAATACGCCAAATGGCATCAAAGCCTCTCATTTGTACTGCTAATATTAAAAACACTAAAGAAATTTAAAGGTAAAGATAGTTCTTTGCTAGATCTCACAATCTAAAGGAACTTGTTTTTCTTTTAGATATTATTGTTATAGACATTCAAATTGTGAAAACCAAATGTTTAAATTATGCAAAATTAGTCACAGCAGTTTCTTGGAACAGAAGTGAGGCTTTCTGTGTTTTTCTGACAATCTGTTTTTTAAAGTTTACTTTTTAATTTACAGTTAGTAAAATTCACTCTTTTTTTGTGTGTACAATTCCATGAGTTGTAACACAGGTACAGATTCATGGAACCACCACCATGGTCAGGATACAGATCAATTCCATCGCTCCCAGACTCCCTCATGCTGCTCCTTTGAAACCAGCCTCTGCCCCCAGCCCTCTTCCTGGCGACCACTGATCTCTCCTCTGTCCCGACAGTTTGCCTTTTCCAGAATGTCATATAAATGAAGTCATTCAGCTTGTAACCTTTTGAGTCTAGCTTTTCTCCCTTAGCATAATATATTTGAGATTCATTCATGCTGTTATGTGTACCATATGTGTGTTATGTGTGTAAGTGTGTGTTATATATACTATAAAAACTTTTTATTTGAAAATAATTATAGAGTCATAGGAAATTGAAAAGATAGTATCAGGAGGTCTCCTGTACCCTCCACCTACTTTCTCCTAATGGTTGCTCCTTCTATAATTTTGGTTTAATATCAAACCCTGGAAATTGACATTGGAACAATGTCATTTTATCACATATGCACATATTCACATAACTACCACCTCAATCAATATACAAAACTATTCCATCACCGTGAAGATCTCCCTAGATAAGCCCTTTAGGGTCACTGCCAATCTACTCCTCTCCATTATTCCTGACACAAGGCAGCCATTGTCTGTTCTCCATCTCTATTATTTTGTCATTTCAACAACACTGTATAAATGAAGTAACATAACAAGTGACCTTTTGAGATTAGCTTTTTTCACTCAGAACATCTCCCTGAGCAGTGGTATCAATAGTTTATTTATTTTTATTATTGAGATGTATTCTATTGTATGGTTGCACCACAGGTTTGTTTACCCATTTGTCCCTTGATGGACATTTGTATTGGTTTTAATTTTGGGCAATTGTGAATAGAATTTCTATAAATATTTGCATACAGATTTTTTGGTGAACATAAGTTTTCATTTCAACCCAAGGAGAGGGATGGCTGAGTCATACAGTAAGTGAATGTATATCTTTATAAGAAACAGCCAAAATGTTTTCCATAGTGTCTGCACCAATTTCGTTCCCAGCAGCCATGTGCTTGAGGGTCCATATTAATTGCTTCTCATCCTTGTCAGCACTTGGTAATGTTGAGTTTTGGTTGTTGGGTTGTTCTTGCTAGATGTTAGCCATCCTAATAGGTTTGAAGTGGTATGCAATTAATTTGCATTTACCTGGATAATTTTGAATTAAAGGGAAAAGCAAGCTAAGCTTGAAGAAATATCACTTCAAAACCCTATTTCATATTTGTATTACAACTTACCAATGAATCTTAAAAAGTTCACAAAGATTCATCAGACCCAACCCCCTGCTTCAGAAACCTGACAATGAAAATCACCAGGACAATTGCGTGCTGTTTTAAATGATTGTCAATTACTGTTGTCAACTAATTCTTATGCTGAGTGAAAAAAAACCCAATCTAATAAAAAAAAGTAAGTTTCTTCTCACTCATTGGAAATGAAAAACCTGAGACATGCCTTTTACATAGTGATTGCTATTGCAAAAAAAAAAAAAATGTATAGTTTAAAAACATCCTGTGAATACAGTTTGGGTTCCTTGAATTTAGTGTCAAGAACACTGGGCATGAGTGGAAAAAAAAAAAAAAGAAAAGAAAACTGGGCATGCTTGATGCTTTGAAGAATTCCTGAAGGAGTCCATTTGTTAAAAAGAAGTCAACTGGGTTTTGTGGAAAGAGCATTGAAATGAGAATTTGAAAGCCTTGTTCTGGATGCTGCCTTGCCCAGAACTAACTGTGTAACCCCGAGCAAGCCCCTTTAAACTTCATGTGTCTCTTCCTCTGCAAAGTTAAGATTTGGACTCAGCAACATTTCCTGGAGTGTATTCCATAGAATGCTAGTGCTACAGGATGAATTTGCACTTAAACAACAAAGGGTTCTTTGATTAAATAAATTTGGGAAATGCTGAGTGAAAGAAAGTTCAGAAAGCCTGTGTGAGGCTTTCCAGAGGCTTTACGTTGATATCATATATTGTTCATTCCTGTCAGTAGGCTCTCATGTGCAGTGTCAATCCTTTGTCTGATATCTGATTTTCAAATATTTTCTCCCATTGCGTTGGCTGCCTTTTCACCTTTTTGACAAAGTCTTTTCAGGTGCAGAAGCATTTGATTTTGAGGAGTTCCCATTTATCTATGTTTTCTTTTGTTGCTTGTGCTTTGGGCGTAAAGTTTAGGAAGCTACCTCCTATTACTAGGTCTTGAAGATGTTTCCCAACATTTTCTTCTAGAAGCTTTATGGTGCTAATTCTTATATTCAGGTGTTTGATCCACTTTGAGTTAATTTTTCTGTAGGATGTAAGATAGAGGTCCTATTTCATTCTCATGGCTATTGACATCCTGTTTTTCCATGCCCGATTATTGAAAAGACTATTTTGTCCCAGTTCAGAGAATTTGGGGGCCTTGTCAAAAATCAGTTGACCATAGATTGGGTTGTCTATTTCTGCACTCTCAATTCAATTCCATTGGTCAGTGCTTCTATCTTTGTGCCAGTACCATGCTGTTTTGATCACTGTGGCTTTATAATAGGTTTTAAAGTCAGGGAGTGTTAATCCTCCCACTTCGTTCTTCTTTTTTTCGGATGCTTTTAGCTATTCAGGGTGTCTTTCCCTTCCAGATGAATTTGGTAGTTAGCTGTTTCAAATCTTCAAAGTAGGTTGTTGGAATTTTGATTGGTACTGTGTTGAATCTATAGATCAAATTGTGGAGAATTGACATCTTAACTATATTTAGCCTTCCTATCCATGAGCAGGGAATGTCTTTCCATCTATTTAGATCTCCTTTGATTTCTTTTAGCAATGCTATCTAGTTTTCTGTGTACAAGTCCTTTACATCCTTACTTAAATTCATTCCTAGGTATTTGATTCTTTTAGTTGCTATTTTGAATGGAATTTTATCCTTTACTGACTCCTCAGCTAGGTCATTGCTTGTGTATAGAAATGTTACTGATTTTGCACATTAATTTTATATCCCACCACCTTGCTGAATTTGTTTATTAGCTCAAGTAACTTTGCTGTACATTTCTCTGGATCTTCCAAGGATAGTATCATATCATCTGCAAATAATGAGAGTTTTACTTCTTCCTTTCCAATTTGGATGCCTTTTACTTTTTTGTCCTGCCTGATGGCTCTAGCTCGAACTTGTAGCACAGTGTTGAATAATAGTGGTGACAGTGGGCATCCTTGCCTTGTACCTGATCTTAGAGGGAAAGCTTTCAGTCTCTCTTCATTGAGTACAATGCTGGCTATTGGTTTTTCATATATTCCCTTTATCATATTGAGGTAGTTACCTTTGATTTCTATCCTTTGGGGTGCTTTTATCAAAAAGGATGCTGAATTTTCTTGAATGCTTTTTCAGCATCAATTGAGATGATCATGTGATTTTTTTCCCTTTGGTTTGTTACTGTGCTGTTTATTACATTAATTGATTTTCTTGTGTTGAACCATCCTTGCATTCCTAGTATAAACCCCACTTGGACATGGTATATAATTCTTTAAATGTGCTGTTGGATTTGATTTGCTAATATTTTATTGAGAATTTTTGCATCTATGTTCATTAGGGAGATTGGCCTGTAGTTTTCCTTTCTTATAGCATCTTTACCCAGTTCTGATATTAAAATGTTATTAGCTACATAAAATGAGTTAGAGAGAGTTCCTTTTTCCTCAATTTTTTGGAAAAGTTTGAGCAGGATTAGTGTTAGTTCTTTCTGGAATATTTGATAAAATTCCCCTGTGAAGCCATCTGGCCATGGGCTTTTATCTGTAGGAAGATTTTAATGACTGATTGAATCTCGTTATTTGTGATCATTACTTGTGTTGAGATCTTCTATTTCTTCCTAAGTCAGTGTAGCTTGTTTGTGTGTCTCCAGGTATTTGTCCATTTCATCTAAGTTGTCTAGTTTGTTGGCAGATAGTTGTTCATAGTATCCTCTTATGATTTCTTTAATTTATTCAGGGTTTGTGGTAATGCACCCCTTCTCATTTCTGATTTTGTTTATTTGCATCCTCTGTCTTTTTTCTTTGTCAGTCCTGCTAGTGGCCCATCAATTTTATTGATTTTCTCAAAGAACAAACTTTGGGTTTGATCGATTCTTTCTACTGTTCTTTTGTTCTCCCATTCACTTATCTCTGCTTTAATCTTTGTTATTTCTCTTCTCCTATTTGCTCTGGGGTTAGTTTGCTGTTCTTTCTCAAGTTCCTCCAGGTGTGCTGTTAACTCCTCAATTTGTACTCTTTCTTGTTTTTTAATATAGGCATTTAAAGCAATAAATTTCCCTCTCAGCACAGACTTTGCCACATCCCATAATTTCTGATAAGTTGTGTTCTCATTTTCATTCATCTCCAGATAGCTACTGATTTCTCTAGCAATTTCTTCTTTGACCCACTGGTTAAGAATGTGTTATTTAATCTTCATATATTTGTGAATGTTCTTGTTCTGTGGTGGTTACTGAGATCCAGCTTCATCCCATTGTGATCAGAGAAAGTGCTTTGAATAATTTCAATATTTTTAAATTTATGAAGACCTGTTTTGTGCCCCAGCATATGATCTATCCTGGGGAATGTTCCATGAGCACTAGAGAAGAATATATAACCTTGTGCTTTGGGGTATAATGACCTATATATGTCTGTTAGGTCTAATTTATTTATCAAATTATTTAATTTCTCTATTTCCTTGTCAATCTTCTGTCTGTTATTCGATCTATAGAGGAGAGTGGTGCATTGAAGTCTCCTACTATTATTGTTGAAACATCTATATTTCCCTTCAGTCTTGCCAATGTCTGTCTCATGTACTTTGGAGCTCCTTGATTGGTAGCATAAACATTTATGATTGTTATATCTTCTTGGTGAATTGACCCTTTAATTAGTATATAGTATCCTCCTTTGTCTCTTATGATGTCTTTACAGTTAGTCTATTTTGTCTGATATTAGTATAGCTACCCCTGCTTTCTTTTGGTTACAACTTGCATGGAAAATCTTTTTCCATCCTTTCACTTTCAATCTATTTGTATCCTTGCATCTAAGATGAGTCATTTGTAAGCAGCATATAGCTGGATTGTGTTTCTTAATCCATTCTGCCAATATGTATCTTTTAATTGGTAAATTTAGTCTGTTAACATTCAAAGTTATTACTGAAAAGGTGTTTCTTGATTCCACCATATTACCTTTTTAATTTTATTTGTCAAATCTATATATTATTTTCCCTCTTTCTTTTTGTATTCTTTAAATTACCCTTAATGGTACTCTTCAATTCTGTGCCTTCCTCCAGACCTCCCTCTCCTGTCTTTTTTTCAGCCAGCAGAACTCCTTTTAATATTTCTTGTAGGGCCAGTCTCTTGTTGACAGATTCTTTCAGGACTTCTTTGTCTGTGAAAACTTTAATCTCTCCCTCAGTTTTGAAGTACAATTTTGCTGGGTACAGAATTCTTGGCTGGAAGTCTTTCTCTTTCAGGATCTTGGATATATCTTACCACTGCCTTCTTGCCTCTAAGGTGCTAGTTGAGCAGTCTGAACTCAGTCTATTTGATTTCCCTTGGATGTAGTAGATTGTTTTTCTCTTGCTGCTTCCAGGATTTTCTGCTTCTCTTCAGCATTTGACAGACTGATTAGTATGTGCCTTGGGGAAGGCCTATTTGGATTTATTCTGTTTGGAGTTCTTTGGACTTCTGTAACTTGTATATTTGTGTTCTTTATGAAGGTTGGGAAGTTTTCCCTCATTATATCCTCAACTACTCTTCCTAGCCCTTTACTCCTCTCTTCTCCTTCTGGGACACCAATGTTTCTTAATTTGTGTGCTTTGCTTTGTCTATCATTTCTCTGAGTTCCCATTCAATTTTTCCCACCTTTTTTGCCATTTGCTGTTTTGAGTCTTCAAAGTCAATTATCCTGTCCTCTACATTACTGATTCTTTCTTCTGTCTCTTCAAATCTGGTGTTGTATGCCTCTGGGAGGTTTTTATTTGGTCAGTACAGGCTTTAATCTCCATGATTTCTCCTGTTTTTCTATTTATTCTTTCAAATTCCTCTTTGTGCTCCTCTACTGCCTTCTTGATCTCCTTTATGTCATTTGCTATCCCACTTATTTTATTAAGTAGAGTTGTATGAACATCTTTGATTAATTGTTCCAATGTCTGTGTCTCCTCTGATGTTTTAATTTGGTCATTAGGCAGGGCTGTATCTGTCTGCATTGTGATATGCTTAGTGATCTTCTGCTGTCTTCATGGCATGTAAATATCTTGAATGATTTACTTTGGGAGTTGATTTCTTTCAGTGGTCTTAGGCCTTGTGTTTGTGGGATGGTTGTACAGCAGGGAGCAGGGCACGAGGTGGAGCACTCAGTACCGTGTTTTGTTTCAAGGCGGGTGTGGGCACAGGTTGGAGATATTGTGCTGATGCTTGTGAACATGGGTGCCCAGCAGTCAGGGAGGATGTAGCTGTGCGGGTGCACCAGACCGGGAGTGCGTAACTCTGATGAGCAATGGTCTAAGGCATGGGGCACTTAGTGTGCAGGCTTAGAGCTCTGGCAGCAGTCGGCATTATGCCTTCATGGATTGGGGGCAGATGTGACCCACCTGCTCAGGTCTGCACTTTCTCAGAGCTGGGAAGTGAGGCTGAGGGCTGTGCACATGCGTGGTTCTAGGCCTGCTGTAAAGTGTGGTTCTCAGTGCTGAATGACATGATTGGGGGCCTGTGTGCATGCATGGATCTGGGAGTGCCATAAAGGGATGCTCTGAGCTCAGGGAGGGTGAGGTGAGGCTGTGTGACACTACAGGCAGGGGGGGCAGTGGTAGCCTAGGTATGGAAGTTAGTGCTCACAACCTTTGTGTGCTGGTAACAGCCTGCAGGGAACTGGGAGGGTGAGGTAGTGCTTGGCAGATGTGCAGGAGAGGTGGGCTGGGCTGCACTTGGGGTGGGGGGCGGGGGGCAGGTATGTGCACTGGGGACTGGTGGGGTGGGGGTGCCTGGAGTGCAAGGAATGAGAGCCAGTGATGGGTTTCAGGTGCATGGGGTGTGAGGAGAGTCGCCGGTCACAGGGCTGCATTGGTGAGGGTAGCATGCCCAAGGAATCCTGGCTTACTTCCTAGTCCTGTGCACCTTTCCTGTCCATGTACTCCCGTGAGCTCTGCCGCTCTGCGCCTCCACACCAGGCTCCAGCTTTCCGCCTCTCAGTTCCTCGGCCTCTGCAACCAGGGTTGCCACATGTAGTGCAGAAGGCTCTCCCAGGTCAGCCACACTCCTTCTCTAACTTTTCCATGGAGCAGGGCTAATCTCAGGTTACTCTAGTTGGCCATATTCCCGGAAGTTCCCTGACTATTTGTAATATGCCTTCCAAATCTAACTTTTTATGTTTACCATCTTTTTGTAATAAACTAAATACTTCCTTGTGCACCTGTTTGGAAATTTTTCATTTCACATATCAAATGTTGTGCAAACTTGCTCCATCTAAAAGTTGACATGCTTATAGCCAAAATAATAACAAGCTTGCTTCTCATGCCAGTGAATTCAAGGCCAGGCTAGTTTTAACCAATAGAAGGATCAAATGGGCCTCAGGAATGGGGCAGAGCAGGGAGAGTGGTAACAGAGGGGACACAGATGAGGAAGAGACCAGTGATACCATGAGTGTGCAGAGTGTGTGCAGAGATGGACAGGTGATCCGAGGGATCAGAGATTGCAGTCTGCTGTGCAACTGGGTTAATGCAAGGTCCTAAGTCACATATCAAACAAAGAAAAAGGAAATGAAAAAATTGTAGAAGGCTAAGGACATGCAGATCATTCTCCAAGACACAGACATAAGATAACTTCAAGAAGTCCTTCACACTGAAGTAACCTCACTTAGCTGTGAAACCTCCACCGACTGCTGGGACAGCAGCCAATACCTGGGAGAGGCTCCCAGGCCAGCAGGTTGGGACTGGTAGTTGTGAGGTGCTGCTGGAGCTGTGGCCAGGGGCAGAGATGACAATTGTAGAAGAGCTATAATGGGTGGGCGCTGGGTGAGAAGTTGCCCCAACTCACCTCTCCTACACCCTCCCACAGGTCATTTTAGGGAACTCTTTGAGCCTGAAGAGTTTAGAACAGAAAAATAATTGACCAGAAATTGAAAACTTGGAGCACTTGAGGCAGTGGATAGAGTGGAGTAAGAGTCAAGAAGCCAAGTTCAACTGTTGACCTTGAGCTTTGGTCTCCTCACTCATAAGTCAAAGGTTTCTTCCAGCTCAAAGGTTCCAAGCTTCCAGCCACTCCTTCTAAATTAAGGAAGGGATAACCACATTCAACCATAGATGAGGAGGTAAGAGGAGGCCTCTTCTCTTCTTGCTCTATAGTCCAGGGCAGCTGCTGGCCTTTCCCTTCCATTGCCCACATCCTGCAACATTACATTGTTTATTGGGTTGTTCTTAAGGGGACTGGCAGAGCTGATACCATGGGAGAAACCTATCAGAATGAAGCAGAAAGAAGCAAGAACCAGGAGAACCATCAGGTGTCCACACATTTAGGAAAGAGTGGGTGGGAGGGAGGAAAAACCAGACAGACAGGCAGGAAACTCAGAAATCAGGGCCTGGTGGCTAGGCAAGGCAGCAGAAACAGACAAACAGACATTCTGGGTGTTAGTTTAAGCAGAGACAACACCCCTCACCTCATTATCAGGGGACAAGTGATTTGGGGTAGGGGCTAGCCATCCAGATGGGTCAGACAGACACATTCTCTAATAATAGGGGGAAAGGTATTTTGCAGTTAAAATTGGCAGAATAGGTGAAAGCCACGTTAATTAGAGTATACATCTTCGTGTGAGACTAAACCACACTGTTTTCAGAAGAAGGTACTATTTGTGATTATGAGGGAAATTTATTCTCAAGTTACTTTAATGGAAAACCAGCCCTGTTGGTGAATGGTGAGGAGACTGGTTTGGAAACACGCACTTCACAGGCCCTACCCTCTGTCCTCTTGTCTCACAGAAACCCAGCTCGGTCCCACCCCTTTCAAAGCATGCACATGCCAGAGAGAAGCACATTACCGCATGGCAAAGCCCAAGGCAGAGGTGTTTGCCAAACACAGAAGGTGCAGGGACTGGGACTCCCTTGGCATTAGGGCAGGGCTGAATTTCCCCAGGAGCCTTCCTGGCAGCTGGGCTGGGATGGGTGATGGGGCAGCCTCCAGGATGGGCTGCACCTGGGGGGTTGTGGCTGGGGTGGGGTGCGTGGCAGAAAAGGGTTGAATTGCAGGTAAAGGTTTCTTTAGGTGAGGTCAGGGTTCCTTAAAAAAAAAGAAAGAAAGTCATATTGAACAATAGGTGTTCTCTTCTGGCAGCAGGTGAACATCCCAGAAAAGGGGAGGCACCTCCCACAGGCTGCAGAAGCTGTAGCAGTCCCACCCTTGGAAAATAGAAAGCAGTGGGGTGCATTCAAATAATCTTGTAGGGGACCTTAGTTTTCCTGCCCTGATACTATGTGATTTCATGTGTTGTTTAAAAACAAGTGTCTGTCTATCTCTGTGAATATTCCAATTGTGGGTCTCTTCTGGGTTCTCCCCCCCCCCCGCAGTGCTTGATGTCTTACTCTAAAGATTGTTGACCCACCTACCAACTACATGCCAGATTAGTATACAACCTTATTTCCTCATCAGGTGAACCTGAAAACTGGTAAAGTTAGAACTGCCAGGCATGCTCCCTTCTCAACTTTCAGGAAACAGTCCTCCCCTGAGCTCGCTTCCCTCTTATCTCATTTCATCTAAGCTTAGGGAAAAAAGAGACACACCACCTCAAAAAGGACTAGTACAAGGCGCCTTTGAAATGTTCTGCTGAACCTTCTCTTGTTTCCCCAGCATTCCTCGGGAAGATGAAAGAAAGCAAGCAGTCTCATTGTCAGCACTGCTTTAACAATAGTGACCACACCCGTATTGGGAAACCCTGTTTCTGCACCAGGAGCACTAAACTCCCAGGGCAGTAGCAGGGGTGGGGGTGGGGGGAAAGGGGCTTGGTGGGGGTGTGGGGGATGAGACTAGAGATTCACAACAGCCCTCTGTCTTCTTTTTCCTTGAATTTTCATCTTGCTTTAATCATGCATGGAAACATGGAGTCAGAAGCATGTTTAGGGGTTTACTCAACCCAGCTCTCAGCTTTAGGTAAGTTACCTACCACAACCGTTCTAGTCTTAGCATTCCCCAAAGAATAAGGATTCCATAAGCACCTGGAGGGACCTTGTCATTCAAATATTTTCTTCTCTATGGGAGAAAAAGTAAAAGTAAAAAGTATTTTCTGGGATTGCAAATACTTTTGCATGTTCCTCAGGTCAGTTTTTAATCTGCCATCTTCAGGGACTAACCCCCCTTCACCATCAGGCTGAATTGACATCTATATTAAGTTCCTTGACTTGAATTTAAGCCTACTCTTTTTTAAAAAAGCAGGACACAAAAAAGTGATGGTTATAAACACCTTTTGTAGACTGAGTGATCCTCCTCCATTTTCTCTTTTCCCCATCACTCAGTTGTATTCCTTTCTCCTTTTCTCTAACACCTTAAGTGTTATTCCTCTAACACCTTAATTCCCTTAAGGGAATTCTTCCTGATAAGTGGAGGAACAGGATTGATTTTCTGCCAGTGGCTGAAGCAAAGGCAGTAAAGTTCTACCTTCATGATCCTGGGTCACCAGGAGCCCAGGAAGTTGGTTTGAGTTGAACCATTACCAGGGCTATAAATCTCAACTTCACGTGGCTCAGAATCCACTCCTTTATACAGAGTAGTTCCGGGCGCCAGGAGGCTGGGACAGGGTTAGTGCAGCCTCCCAAACCTGAGCCATCCTGAGAGCCAGGCCAGCTTCTCAGCTCCAGCTGGGGCTGGCCTGATCGCTGCCGGCTAGTTCAGGAGAGACACTTACAGGTGACTGTCTGCATCTTCCAATCACAGGTTTTAGCCTCCTGAAGAAGTACCCCTGCCAAGTCCCCACCTCACCCAATATACCAGCAGTCTTCTATAAAGCCCTGTCTTCAAGGTGGATGAGAGCTGACTCTATTTTAAGAGTCTGAAATGTATCAAATGGTCAAAGAATACAATATAAATGACCCTTTGGTGGCGACATGATTAAGAATAAGCAGTAAAAGTTAATTTTTCAACTCTGGAGAGATTAACTGATGTAGAAGTAAAAAAAAAGTGACCTTAATTTCCCCCATTTTCCCAGTGGTGAAGTAAGTGGGCAGACATAGCTACTTACTGCAGCCTCTACAAAGTTCCACTTGTGCATGGGATAGGAGGGTTTCTAGATTGTTTTTCCAATAAGTGAAATTGTCGCACCTTTATATAGTGCTGTGTGGCCCATATCTAGGAGTGCTTCATCCTTTGAGCTTAGAGGCTGGAGTTTTGAACAAGTAGCATGAACTCTCTAAATCACTGACCAGATAGTAAATATTTTAGGCTTTGTAGGACATGCAATCTCTGTAGTAACTACTCAACTCAGCTGTTGTAGCGCTGCATAGCCAAGGCAATATGTAAACAAATGGGCATGCATTAAAATAAAACTGCATTAAAATAAAACTTTACTAACAAAAACAGGCCTGCCAGCTGTAGTTTACTGGAATCAAAGAGATGAGAAAATTCATCCTCCTTCACTATTTTCAGGAGATTCTTGGTGACTATGTGTTCACTCATTCATATCTCAATTCAACACACTTACCGAGCATCTACTATTATGCCAGTCTCTGTTATATAAGGTTGGATTCAACAGATAATAAAATATAAAAAGATCTTTGCCTTGTGGACCTTATATTTTAGCAAAGAGGGACATGTTCAAGAAACAGCAAGGAAGTCAGTGTGACTGGAGGAAGGAGCGAGGAGGATATTAATGGCAAGCGAAGTGTCCAGGGAGGTCATGGAGAACTAAGCACTTAGGGCCTTATGGACAATCAGAAGAATTTTGGTTTTTCCTCTGGATGAAATGGGAAGCTATTGGAAAATATTTTCGGGGGCAGTTATTTTAAATTATTTGATAATCAGCTGTTAGTTTTCTTCCATGTTGACTACTGTGGGTTTTTAAAAGTAGTAACCAGTATATAGGGAACCAATGTATAGAGCTTGTTTGGGGAACATTTATCCTCATCTCTCAAGGCTTGTTGTTTCATGAAGCTCCCCCCAGGGGCATTTTCTTTTGTCATCTCCAAAGATCTCTGGCTGTATGATATCTGTTGGTTCTGAAGCTTTTTCCAAAATGGTTCCTCTTAAAGGGCTCCAGTAAGCAACCCCACCTTGAATGGGTGAAGACACATCTCCATGGAAACCATCTAATTAAAGTTACCATGCAACTGGGTGGTCACATTTCCATGGAAACAATCAAAAAGATCCCACCCAACAATATTTTTTAAAAACATTTTTATTGACAAATCTTCACACACATATAGTCCATATATGGTGTACAATCAATGGCTCACAATATCATCACATAGTTGTGTGCTCTTCACTATAATCAACTAAAACTCGTACATCCCATACCCCTTAACCCTCCCTCTCATTGATCACTAGTATTTCAATCTACCTAATTTAGTTTACCCCTCATCCTCCCTATTATTTATTCATTTTTATCATATTTTTTTACTCATCTGTCCATACCCTGGATAAAAGGAGCATGTATTAGTTTGCAAGCTGCTATAATGCAATATACCAGAAATGGAACAGCTTTTATCAAAGACATTTAATAAGTTATAAGTTTACAGTTCTAAGTCTATAAAAATATCAAAACTAAGGCATCCAGGAAAAGATATATAAGTCAAGGAAGGCCAAGGGGTCAGGAACACCTCAGTTGCCACCAGCAATATTGAGTGAAAATTAAAGGACATGGGTTTTCTGAGGTACATGAAAGCTTCAAACCAGTGCAAGGACCAAACTTCTTGGGCACTCCAGTATTAAGAAGTCAGGGAGAGGAGGAGAAACCTTCAAAGGAGAATGAAAAGGAGTGACCAGTGAGGTGTAGAAAACAACAAGAGAGTGCAGTGGCCTGGAAGAGAGTGAAGAAAGTCTATCAAAGAGAAGGGAGTGACTGGGACAAATGCTGCTTATTGATCCAGGTAATATTTGGACTGAGTGTTGGCCTTTAGATTTAGAAACACAGAGTAATATTGACTTTGATGAGAGAAGTTTTTATCTAGGGAGTGAATACCTAATTGGAATGGGCTAAAGAGAAGATGAGAGGATGGCAGCAATCATAGAAAGTTATTTCAAAGAGTTTTGCTACAAAATGTAGGGCTTCAGGAAGTGGTAGCTGGCAGAAGAAATGGGATTAAAAGGAGTTTTAAATTTTTGTTTATTTGTTTTTGTTGATGGTGGTTTTAGAAAGGCGAAATTAATGCATGTTGCATGGTGGGAATGATCCAGTAAAGAACAATAACAATAAAAAAGAGGTGTCACCTTAGTAGGTGAAAAATGATAAGGTCTGATGCACAAAAAGAGATTTGGCTTTAGGTAGGAACTTAGAAAACTTCCATTTCTGACTATGAAGGAGTAATTGGTACCGAACTTGCAGTCTTACTATAAGCAATTAGAAAACTGGAAAAAAGGCAATGCCTAAGAAAGGGGAAATAAATGAAGTGAGCCTTACAATCACTCAGACTTTCTGCCCACAGGCACCTTCAGGTCTGCAGAAAAAGGAAGGAGAATGCAAGCAGAGTAAGATGGTTTTGCTGAGTAGAGGAGACAGAGTTCAGCGATTGAAGAGACCAACACATCTAATTTTCAGGGTTGAGTAACAGAAAAGAAGAGTCTATGCAAATAAAGGATTCATAAATCTGCATAAGGGTCCCCTTGACTCTGGCTGAATCTGAAACTGTGATGACAGAGTGAACCTCCATAAATCTGGGCAAAGAATAACTGCCAAAGAGTCATGAACTGAACAATTCCTGGAGCTTATACAAGGTTTGGAAATGTTTGAATTCTGACAAGTTAGTGTGGTGAGGCCTTCTTGAATGCTCAGAGCATTCAAGAGACCTCTGAAGGGTCGCCCCTTAATAGTAGGGTTAAAAATAATTAAGCATCTCTTACTAACTAGAATAAAGGTTACTCTACACTTGCCATAGCAAATCTGAAATCATGATGCAAAGGGATCAAACTGATATGAAAGTGACTTAACTTCCTGTTACGATAAACTTTAATACTCTTTAAAGGGAGATGACAAAATCCAGACTCTCAAGAAAAGCAAAATCCAGTAAAAAAAAAATTACTTGACATCTATAGAATTAGAAAAATGTGGCCCTTAACTGGGAAAAAAGTAAGTCAATAGACTCAGGTCCAGAAATGATGGAGCTAGAAAATGACATCAAAATCGTCATTACAATAGCTCAAGGGTTAAAGGAAAACATGAATATCAGAAAGAGAGAAATATATTTTAAAAGAGCCACATGTAACCTAGAAAACATACAGTATCTGAAATAAAAAGTTTACTGGTTGAGCTTAATAGCAGATGAAACTGTACAAAAGAAAAGATCACTTAACTGGAAACATAACAATAGAAACTCTCCAAACTGAAGCACAGAGAGGAAAATAATTGCTGAATAAATGACTAGCGCTTCAGCAACCTGTATGACAATATCAAGTAGTCTAATATACTTGTAATTAGAGACTCAGAAAGAAGGGGGTGCAAAAAATACTTGAAGAAATAGTGGCTAAAATTATTCCAAATTTGATACAAACTATAAACCCACTGATATGAGAAGCTAAGCTGATCCCAGGCAAGATAAATACAAAGAACACTAGAAAAAGAACCATAATAATAAAATGCTAAAAACAAGTGTATTAGCTAGGGTTCGCTAGAGAAACAGAATCAGCAGGAGATATCCATAGATATAAAATTTATAAAAGTGTCTCACATGGGACGGGCCATGGTGGCTCAGTAGGCAGAGTTCTCACCTGTCATTCCAGAGACCCAGGTTCGATTCCCAGTGCCTGCCCATGTGGAAAAAAAAAGTGTCTCACATAACTGTGGGAATGTAGAGTTCAAGGTCTGTAGGGCAGGCTGCAAGCTGGTAACTCTGATGAAGGTCCTCAATGAACTCTCAGGAGAGGCTGGCTGGATAACCATGGGAATGGAAGAATTCAAAATCTGTAGGGCAGGCTGTGAAGCTAGCAACTTTGTTGAAGGGTCTGGACAAACTCCATAGGTGAGGCTCACCAACTGAAGCAGGAAGAGTGATTGCTTCTTCTGAATCCTCCTTAAAAGCTTTCCAGTGATTAGATTAAGCATCACTCATTGCAGGAGACACTCTCCTTAGCTGATTACAAATGCAACCAGCTGTGGATACAGTCAACATAATCATGATTTAAGCCCATGAAATGTCCTCATAGCAACAGACAGGCCAGCATTTGCCCAACCAGACAACCAGGCACCACCACTTGGCCAAGTTGACACATGAACCTGACCATGACAGTCCACCCCTTGTCAACCTGGCATCTATACACATCACCTTAAACCATACTTAATCTCTAATTAAAAACAATAACAGACACATTTTTTCTTTGCATAACAATACTCAACTGGAAACACATTAAATTTCCCCAGAATAAGGTGAAAGTCCTTGGGTAATATTCACTCTTAAACTTGATATCTTGCAACTTAAATATTATAACATGAACAAAACAGCATTACAGTCCTCATTTTTGTAACTGACCACATGGTCGTAGTTCATATTTATCACTACCTTTTCCCACTACCCATTCCATGTTCCCTTTACTCTCAGCAAGCACTTCAGCTGGCCATGTTTCTTTGCCTGGTGGGGTGACCCAAACCTTCATTCCTGAAGTTTCAGAGCCATTGAAAGTCGTGCCTGGATTGGGTTGTTGCAGTTTTCCATTTATTTTAATTACAGGGCATGGTAGTACTAAAAGATGCCCTAGGGGATCTCCTATATTCCAGGAAAACTCTTCTCTTCCTCCATTGTGTAGTTGCAGTCCTATTTTCCCCTGATAGTCAAGGTCAATCACCCCAGCCAGTAAAGTAATCCCCTTCTTGGCTTGTTGATCCAGGGGCATGAGTAATCCAAAGTGACTAGGTGGCAGTTTTAGATTCCAATTCAATGGAATCATTGTTGTTTCTCTGGTGGAAGCACTCCCCCTTCTGGAACTAAAACCTTTAGACTAGTAGAGTTCAATGTCGCAGGGACAGGAAGCAAAAATTTTTCTAGTGGATCACTAGGAGTAATAGTGAGTGGTGCCATTCCCATTTCCACTCCTTGGTTCCTGGACCCATGGATCCTGGCTATGGTAGAAACCGCACCATACAGTGGATGCTGATTCAGAGCATACACAGCACTCCTGGAGAACATCACCCCATTCCTGGTACCAAGCTATATTAGCTAGGGTTCTCTAGAGAAATGTAATCAGCAGGCAATATCTGTAAATACAAAATTTGTAAAAGTGTCTCACTTAACCATGGGAATGTAGAGTCCAAGGTCTATAGGGCAGGCTATAAGATGACAACTCCAATGAAGGTCCTCAACAAACTCTCAGGATAGGCTGGTTGGACAACTATGGGAATGGAAAAATCCAAAATCCGTAAGGCAGACTGTGAAGCTGGCAACTCCAATGAAGGGTCTGGATGAACCACAGGTGAGGCTTGCCAGCTGAAGCAGGAAGAGTGACTGCTTCTTCTGAATCCTCCTTAAAAGCAATCCAGTGATTAGATTAAGCATCACTCATTGCAGAAGACACTCTCCTTAGCTGATTACAAATGCAATCAGCTGTGGATGCAGCAGATGTAATCATGATTTAAGTCCATGAAATGTCCTCATAGCAACTGACAGGCCAGCACTTGTCTGACCAGATGACTGGGTACCACCACCTGGCCAAGTTGACAACAGGTTATAATAAGAAAATCATAAAACCAGAGAAAAAGACACCCTACATAGAGAGGAATAGACATAAGAATTCACAGATTTCTCATCAGAAACTATACAAGCCATCAAGACAATGGAATATCATCTTCAAGGTACAGAAAGAAAAGAAGCCTCAAATTCTATATCCAAAGAAGTAACATTACAAATGAGACAAAATTAAGAACATTTTCAGACAGACAAAAACTGAGAGAATCTTCTGTTAGAAGACTTGTACTACAAGAAATATTAAAGGATGTTTTTTAGGCCAAAGAAAAATGTTTTCACACAGAAACTTAGACCTATGGAAAGGAAAAAGAGAGACAGAAATGGCAAATATGTAGGTAATTAGACTTTTTTTTAGCTTTAAAGTTTCCAGTAAAAGATTGACTGCTTATAACAAATATCAGTGTTGCTAGCTTTATAACATTATCTAGAAATAAAATGTATGACACTAATAATCCAAAGCCAGAAAAGGGGAAATAAAAGTACAACATTATAAATGCCATACATTATACATGAAGTAGTTAAATATTATTGTAAACCCTTGAACAACCATGATTTACTAAAAAAAAAAAAAAAAAAAAAAAGACAGTTGGATTCCATGAGCTCTAAGGCTTCTTCTCTGAAGAGGGAACAGGCTAGTTGGACATTTACGGTGAGAGTGTTCCAAGTGAAGGTAACAGCAAGCACAACGACTGGAGACTATAAAGGCAAGTGCATAACTAGTGTGTTTGAACAACAGCAAGTAAAACCATTAGGAGCAGGCAAGAGGGAGAGTTGATTAGCTTGAAGAAATAATGGAGGATCCAAATGTTATCACTGTAAAACCTACTTAGTCACTGTAAGAACTTTGACTTTACCTGAGAGATTTTATGCACATGTGGGACATAATCTGACTCAAATATTAAATGAATCACTGGCTTCTGTGTTGGGCACAGTCTATAGGAGGCAAGGGTAGAAATGAGATTAGATTGATGATACTGCAAAATACAGGTGAGTCAATGCTGGCTTGGGCTAGGGTGGTAGCAGGACAGATGGTTGGTGAGAAAATGTTTGATTCTGGATATACTTTAAGGATAAAGCTGGTGAGATTTGTTGATGGATTGGATATCTGTGTTGAGAGAATGAGAAGAGAAAGGAAGATGAAACTGCTATGGATAGAAATGGGGATGAATGTGGAAGGAGCACTGAATGGAGGAGGAAGATAAGGAGTTCCATTTAGGATGATAGGTTTTATATTCTCATTAGATATCCAAGTGGAGATGTCAAATGATCAACTGAACATAGATTCTGAATTCATGCTATAGAGCTAGACTTGGGGTCATCAATTACTGGAAGGTATCTAAACAAAGAGACTGGATGAGATCACCAAGGAAGTGGGTATAACTAGGAAAAGAAGATATCCTTGGATTAAGCCCTGGAGTACTCCTGTGTTTACAGGTCAGAAACATGAAGATGAACCATAAAAGACATTGAGATGGAATAGCCTGTGAGATTTGAGGTAAACTGAGAGAGTGTGGGGAACAGAAAGCAACTGAAGAAAGTGTATGAGAGAGAAGAAAAATCAACCATGTCAAATGCTGCTGAGAAGAATTTCTTGGAAAATTAGCCATTGGATTCAACCACATGGAAGTCCCCAGTGGCCTTCATGAGACTAGCGTGTGATAACTCATTTAGAGTATGTTCAATATAGTACGGAGGAGAAAAGTTTGAGAGAGCAGGGATAGACAGCACTCTCACGTAATATTGCCATGAAAGTGAGCAAAGCAATAAAGCAATAGTTGGGAGGGCTGTTAGGGTCAAGAGAGGCTTTTTTTTTAAGATGGGAGAAATTACAGCATATAATATTAAATATATATATGTGTGACAGGAATGATCCAGTAGAGAAGGAAATTTGAAGATGTAGGAGAGGATTGCTGAAGCAATCCTTGAGTAAGCAAAAGGGCAGGGGTCTGGTGATAAATAAAGAGGCTTTAGATAGTGACAAGAGGGAACTTAGAATCTAAGGGCACAGATGTGGGGACGTAGATAGATGTCAGAGTGGCACTTGTGGATGTTCTCACTGAAAAAATGAAGCAAAGTCATCAGCTAAGAGTGAAGATGGGAGAGAAGATTTTGACAGTTTTAAGATTGGGGAGAGGAAACGAAAGAGCTTATCTAGGAGAATAGGAAATGAATGGACTAGAAAAATGGAGCAGATTGCTGGCAGCATTAAGAACCTGGTTAAATGCCATCAGTTGTGTGACCTGCCACTGTGTGATAGTGGTGTTTTTTTTTTTTTTAAGCTGGTATTAAGAAAAAAATGTCCCATTATGATTATGAAAGAAAATGACAGCAGAAGTTTCAAGATAATCCATGTATACAATGTGCTTTACCTTAAAAGGAAAAATTAAGGATGCATCACAGTGTTTTAAATTCTATAGTTAATGGCCAACAGAAAATAATTACTGTATAAAAATGAAATCAATATGTTACTAGAAAATCCAAAGGACTTTACAATACAAATAGGAAACCCTAATGTAAACCATGGACCATAGTTAATAGTGCAATTATAATAATATTCTTTCATTAATTGTAGCAAATAAACCACACTAATGCAATATGTTCATAATGGAGAGGAGGGGGTTATGGGAACTCTTTCCTAAACATGATTTTTCTGAAAACCTACAACAACTCTAATAAACAAATAAGCAAATAAAAATAAACAAATAGACTGAAGAATGGCACCATATATGATAGCTTTTTGTAGGGCTGTGAATGGGTTACGAAAAGAAGAAAAATATTATGTATTTTCACTTGGCAAATTCTACCCTGCCATAAATTTCATGACAGATGAAGGAGGACAATCCCAGGTTAACAGTTTGAATCATTTGAAAAATGTGAACTCTTTTCATACATGTTGGATATCTATTGCTGTGTAACAAATTACTTCCAAAAGTTAACAGCTTAAAACGGCAAAAATTTATCAGCGATTGAGTTTCTGAGAGTCAGGGATCTGGGAGCAGCTTTGCTAGCTGGTTCTGGCTCAGCATCCCTCAAGCTGTTATGAGCCGCGGTTACCGTCATCTCAAGGCACCCCAGGGAATGGGGAATCCGCTTCCAAGTTCATTCATGTGGTTCCTGGCAACCCTCAGTTACTCACTGGCTGCTCGCTGGGGCCTTCAGTTGCTCACCACGTGAGTCCTTCTCTAGGGCAGCAGACAACCTGGCAGCTTGCTTCCCCCAGAGTAAGAGCTCTGAGGGAGACAGCATGCATCCCAGACAGGAGCCACTGTCTTTTTTTTCACTTTTGACTTTTTAATTTTCATTCCTAATACTGTTTATTTATGCATCATGTCCATCTGGAAAGGATTTTGGCATTGCCTGATGAAGTTGAACATGCAAATGCTCTATGGCAAAGCAATTTTACTCTCTGTATATAAACTAGAGATATTCTCACAAAGAAGCTCCAGAGACAGTACAAGTATGTTCGTGCACCACTGTTCATATTAACCCAAAGCAGGAAAGAACCCAAATGCCCATCAACAGTAGATGGATAATAAATACAATGGAGCAGTACACAGCAATGAAGACAAGCAAACCACAGCTAAATTCAACAATATGCATAAATCTCAGAGACATAATAATAAGGAACAAAAGTTGAGTTTCAAAGGACTATATATGGGGAATTCCTGATATTCTCTCAAGCATTGGGGACTACCAATTTAATAAGCCAAGCCCTTGATCTTGGGGCTTGCCCTTATGAAACTTATTCCTGCAAGGAGAAGCTAAGCTACTTATAATTATGACTAAGAATCATCCTCCAAGAACATCCTTTGTTGTGCAGATGTGGCCTCTCTCTCTAAGCCAACTCTGCAGATAAACTCATTGCCTCCCCCTGATGTGAGATATGACTCCCAGGGGTTTAAATCTCCCTAGCAATGTGGGACATGACTCCCAGGGTTGAGCCTGGCCCTGGCACAGGGAGATTCAGAAAGTCTTCTTGACCAAAAGGGGGAAGAGAAATGAAACAAAATAAAGTTTCAGTTGCCAAGAGATTTCCAAAAGGGTTGAGAGGTCATTCTGGAGGTTATTCTTTTACATAATATAACTATTCCTTTTTAGTTTCTAGTGTATTAGAATAGCTAGAAAGAATTACCTGAAGCTGCTGGACTGTAATTCAGTAGCCTTGATTCTTGGTAATGATTGTATAACTGTATATATAGCTTTTACAGTGTGACCATATGATTGTGCAAACCTTGTGATGGGCATTCCCTTTATCCACTGTATGGGTATGAGTAGGAAAATAAACAAATAATAAAGATAAGACATATGGATGTTTAGGGTGTTCATTTATATTTTTATTTTTACTTTTATTTTTTTGGAGTAATGAAAATATTCTAAATTGATTTCGATAAATGCACAACTATATGATGATGCTGTGAGCCATTGATTGTATACTTTGGATGATTATGTGGTATGTGAATATATCGCAATAAAATTGCATAAAAAAGAAGAGATACTTGCGAAAAAGGAATATATGCAAACTGATTCCATTTACATAAAAAAGGAAAATTAAACAATACTTATTGTTTAGGGATACATACGTTTGTTGTAAAACTTTTTTTTTTAATTGAAGGAATTATAAACCTGAAATTTTAGGATAGAAGTTACCTCAAGTGAGGAGGGAGGTTGTGTGATCAGAAAAGGAAACAGGAGCTTCGTAGGTATTAATAGTACAGTGTTTTAAAAATCATGATGAAATATTACGCAGAATGTAGGACAGAATAAAGTTGTGACGTATGTAACAACATGGATGGACCTTGAGGACATCATGCTGAGTGAGATTAGCCTGAAACAAAAGGACAAATACGGTATGGTCTCACTGATTTGAACTGATATTAGTAAATGAACTTGGAGAATTTCAGTTCGGAATAGAGACCATCAGGAGATAGAAATAGGATAGATATTGAGTAATTGGAGCTGAAGGGATACAGATTGTGCAACAGGACTGATTGTAAAAATTCAGAAATGGACAGCACAATACTACCTAACTGTAATACAACAATGTTAGAACACTGAATGAGGCTGAATGTGAGAATGATAGAGGGAGGAGGGCTGGGGGCACAAATGAAATCAGAAGGAAAGACAGATGATAGAGACTGAGATGGTATAATCTAAGAAGCCTAGAGTGTACAATGATAGTGATTAAATGTATAAATTAAAAAATATTTTTTGCATGAGGGAGAACAAAGGAATGTCAATATTGCAGGGTGTTTAAAATAGATGATAATTCATATTTTAAAACTTAAACTTATGTGTGAGACTAAAGCAAAAAATGTTTATTTGGTACAAAATTTATATTTTGACTAGTGCATTTCCTAATATAACTTATGTGGACAGCTTAATTGAACACTATAAATACATGGAACATTGAGTAGGGCAGGAGATTTTGTAGGTTTGCCCTGATAAATCCTAGAGTGATTTGAACAGTGAAAAAAAAATCTTGACACTTGCGTGTTTAGCTTTTATTATTTCTTAAATTGGACGTATAACTTATAGACACTCTTGCGCATGTCTAGAATATTTAAGCCACTGACTTTCTTTTTTACAGCCATTGTACTTTCATTGTTTTTTCAATGCAATTTTATTGAGTATACTCACAAACCATAGAAATCATCTGAACTATACAATCACGGGCTCACAGTATCATCACAGAGTTGGGCATAAATCCCCATGATCAAGTTTAGAACCCTTTCATTACTCCAGAAAAGAAATAAAAAGAAAACCCAAATCCTCCCATACCCCTTATACTCATCCCACCCCCATTACTGGCCCATAGTATCAGTGTGGTACATTTCTTACTGTAGATGAAGCAATATTAAAATACTACTGTCAACTATAGTCCATAGTTTATAATAGGTAATTTTTTCCCAATATACTCTACTACTAACTCCTTGCAACTGAGTCATACATTTGCTTGAGTTCATGAAAGAACATTGTAAAAATTTATACAGTTAATCATGGGCATTGTCTACCATGTGATTCACTGTGTTACTTTCCTTCTGGTGACATCCATGACTCTACATTGCCCCTTTCCATCACCTTCACACACCATTCAGCACTGTTAATTATTCTCACAATAAGGAAGCCACTGTCTTTTAATAACCCAATCTTGGACATGATATACTACAACATCTGCTGTATTTCACATGCTAGAAGTGAGTCATGAGGTCCAGCCCACACTCAAGGGGACAGGAATTAAGCTCTACCTGTATGAGCCAGGTCCCTTGAGCTAATTTAATTAAATATTAAGATCTATTCCTATACATCTTACTATAAATTAAATCCTATGAATTGTATTTGTTTTGCCTGGTGCCAGTCATCAGGCAAGGTCAGAGCAATGTGGGTCTTTAAGGCAAACTAATAATTTGATATTCCTACAAATTTACATTATTTAAGCACTGCTGCTGAATCCCTCATGCTGCCAGGGAGAAGAGTGGAGGGAGGATGTGGCCGGTGTTGGTGTTCAGCCTCTCCTCCCTTGTCTGAACAGTTCAGCTCGAACCCAAACTTGCATGATAGAAACCATAAACCATTGAACCCATCATCCCTGTTGGGTAGTTTAGCAGGACCCTTAGGCTTCCCTTCTCCACTCTGGCAAATTATCAAAGAATTCTTGACAACACAGACCATCAGAAGAGTTTGATAAATACAGTTTTCCGATCTTGTTACATTTCTATACTGTTTTAGAAAAATCCTTGATGAATTGGTTTCCTTTAATATAGTTTTCCAAACACATTTTAGAAAAATTCTGTGAACAGCATTTCACAACTGTAGGTAGATTCTTCATTCATTCATTCATCCATTCGGCAAGGACATAACTAAGCCACAAGGCAATGTGCCTCAGTGTGTGACTGTGGTTCACAGCCCCAGAGTCACAGGGCTGGGGGGGAGGGGTGTGTGTGTTACAAATTCAAATTCTTTTGCTTCACCCCAGATCTCATATGACAGCAGCTCTAGGGAGTGGGCCCAAGGTTCTGTATTTTACCAGGATATCCTGGTAAGATTTACTCTCACCAAAGTCAGAGACCCCTGTTGTAATGGAACAGATGTAAGACACATTGTTCCTGCAACTGCATGATGAAAAGGCAGATTCTAGGGTAAGGGAGGGAACTGATTGTGCAAACACTTGTTCATGTTTTTCCCCTTAAATTTATGATTTCATTTTGTGTTTTTTTTAACCTTAGAAGGAATATACACACAGAATCAAAATCCTCACTGATCATAAAATGCTCAAATTAAAAGACCTTTCTGATACCAGAGGCATTATCAGTGGCCTGATTATTGATTAAACATCCTCATTTGCCTCATTTGGTAGCCATGAGGCTAAAGGAGAAAGATGAAAAGTACTGATCTTCTGACATGGTAGGAGAGTTTAAAACAATACCTAGCTGTAAAATAAAAGTGCTGCTTCCCCTTACTGCTAACTACACGTTCACTGCCTTGTTAAGTAGGATTCAGCCCACTCTCTATCTCAGGTACTTATAAAGAAAAGAAAAAGCAAAACTTTGCATTGTTGAGCACTTTACAACTTATTAAGACCATTTCATGCCCATTATCTCCTGCAATCTTCACAAAACCCTTTGGCAGTGAAGGAGCATCTGTTGAATGTGTCTTAAGTGCCAAGCACCGCATTACAAGAACATGCGCAGCTCTCTGCTTTGTAGACCTGGACCCAGTGCAGCTCAGAAGAGGGCCCCATGCTTGGGCTTCAATGGTCTGTGGTTTCCATTTTGAAATTCTTAATAATTTTTTTTAAATTTCTGTTTAGTAAGTGAAGTCTATTGGGACAGTGAAGCATGTACCAGTTAACCCATGGAGCCTCTGCTCATGGGTGGTTCAACGCTCACCCACTCCTGGGGTTGGGATTCTGCTGGTTCCCCACCCTTGCCCCTGTCCATTGATTGCTGCAGCTCTTGGTCTTCAACTGGGGACCTGGGCATGGGGCAGAGTGCAGGCACTCGCGTACCCAGACACAGTCCCTGGAACCTGTAAGGGACTGCCACCTGGTGAGTGAGTACCTGAGGGAGAGTGACATTAAATAGAAAACAAACAAATAAAATGAAAACATCATGAAGGATTGAGAGAGAGAACCTGGGAGAAAAGAGACAGCTTTTTTCCTTCCTGTTTTTTAAAACAGGGGACTGCGTATTTTTATTTTGCCCCCTGGACACTGCAAAATATGTAGCACCCCTGTCCCATCTCACAATTAAAGCTTTTTACAGGTATAATAGGATCCATAAAAGATTTGCTTAAGCATACTGATAAACTAAGGATACCTGATAAAGCAGGAGATAAAACTTGAACTCAGGTCTTCTAAGTTAAAATGAACTTTTCACCTCGCCAGGCTGCCAGGAAAAGTATACAGAAGAACATTGCCAAACAAATGCATTTTACTGCAATCCTCTATTCAAGGAACGGAGATATGATTCTTCTGACTTAACAGAAGTATTTGTGTTTCTCCAGTGGATTTGAGTAGGCTGGTTTTATTATCTTATTACACAGATATGGTTTTTAAAATAAAGGAAATTGTTTGCTTGGGATCTTCTTGACCATGTCGTAATTTCACCTGCTTCATAATGAACTGACTTCTCGGATTGTTTACACAGTCTGCTTTGCACATATGCCTTGCCTCTGTTTGTGTTCAGTGTCCAGTGTCTAAAGGCGTGTGCAACTTGGTTACGACACCAGCTTTTGAGCTGCCCCACAAAATGAACAAACTTCTGATACTATTAATACCTGTGATGGACCAGTCTCTGTAGTTGAGTTTTTAGAGACAAGTGTGCTTATTCTGTTGGGTTGTTCAAGGCTACAAGAATCACAACCACCTTGTTCTTTTAAAGGCTTGAATTGTAAAAGCAGCTTATTAGGGTTTGGGTTTTTGTTTTTTACGTAGAAAACATGGGCAACTTTAGAGGGCGGTGCAACGGAGGCTCAGCGGCAGAATTCTCACCTGCCATGCCAGAGACCTTGGTTTGATTCCAGAGCCTGCCCGTGCTAAAAAATAAAAAATAAAACAAAACAAAGAAAATGGGAAACCTTGGAATTTTACAAAAACATTATAGAGTACGTCAAAGATCATAAAGGACCTTTAAAGCAACTTTGTGAAGTCATTTTGTGGAGGATGTGTCCGAGGTTGAGATGGCCGTGTCATGCAGTAAGGGAAGGCCAGACTCTCATTCTTAGCTCGGTACTCTTAAGACAAATATACACCTTCTTCTAGAAGCACCATGATAGTTCAAGAACTCAGACTAACCCCCTGGACAGTTGTCAAGATTACTATGTGAGCAAAGTGCATGATCCAATTCTTCAAGCTGTTTGCTGTGTGCAGACCCTTTTCTATCGAGGACTGATACCCAGAACATTAGTTGGCTCACTCTACAGTCTTTAAGAGAGATAAGCATCCCAGTTCATGAAGCTGAAGAGACACCCAAATTAAAAAGTTTTCTCACTGAGGCAAGTCTTAGGACAAGTCAGAAACAATGTGTGAGATGGTTTGTGCCCTATTGAAAAGCAGACAGGAAAAATCACTTTGAGGGTGGGGTAGGAATGTGGGGATTACTTTCCCTGTATGCTCTGCTAACTGGTCTGGCCACTGGGCTGTCACTTAGCTTGTGAGGTGGAGAGTAATTTCCTCAATGCTGAGCACTGCTGAAACTCTACTGTGGGCTTACATAAAAAGAGGGATCATAAGGCACAGGCAGAAATTGGCGTGTATTCACGGGAAAGGCTGATAACATCTCACAGAGTGCTACTGGTTGCTTGGATAACCTAAAAGCCCACTAGGACAAGGTTCCAAATAAACACGAGGTGAGGACATAAGGTTCAAGGTCTATAGAAGCCAGTTTTCTTTGCTTTTAAGCCTTACCTGACAACATTCACATCTACAACACACAAGTTTCAAGGCGATGTGGAGAAAGTCTGTATAATACTCAACATGAGACCAAAACACTGCCTTGGTGTTATTTGCCAACACCACCATTTGGATGAATTAATGAATTAAGTCATTAAAGCAGACTGATTTCACCAAGAAGGCAGAATGAAAAGCTCCAGGATTCCATCCCTCTATAGATGTTTTAAAGAAGCAAAACCCGGCAACACCATCTTTTCAGCTCTCAAGAAAAGGGTTGAAAGGTTGCGGTAACTGGTAGGGCATCAAATCAAGAAAAAGGCCATTTAAAAATGGTAGGGGCCCTGCCGTGATCAAGGATATGACACCTCAGGCTTCTGTCCCCCAACAGAAGCTTTGGGTAACCAGCAAGAGCTAGCAGAAAAATGCTTCTCGAAGCTCCAGAAAAAGTTAAAGGATTACAGTAATAGGGTGAGTGCCAAATCAAGAAAAAGGCTACTTGAAAGCAGTAGGAGCCCATGGCTGGCCCCTCTATGTCTCCTCACTGGCTCAGCCCGAGCCAGCCCATGCTCCCAGTATGAACACCAGGGTCATGTGTGTCTGACTCAGTCTGTCTAGTGGTGAATGAAGATTGCTGTCCTAGAACTTTCCCTGCAGGTAGAAGGCAGTTTATAGGGTTCTTCAGAACACAGTGGGTGAAGAATCAAGTGAGTATCTAGGGCAAGGAATTGGCTGTAGGGCACACAGTGCAGGGCCCAGGACCATGAGGAAACTGTTTCCTTGGAAAGAGGGTGCTTTAGTTTGTAAAAGCAGGAATGCAATATACCAGAGACAGAATGACTTTTTAAAAGGGAATTTACTAAGTTGCAAGTTTACAGTTCTAAGGTCATAGAAATGACCAAAATTAAGACAAGGCTATAAAGATGTCCAATCTAAGGCATCCAGAAAAGATACCTTGACTCAAGAAGGGCGGTGACATTCAAGTTTTCTCTCTAAGCTGGAAAGCCATATGATGATGTCTGCTAGCTTTCTTCCCAGGTTTCTTCAACGGCTTCCCTGGAGACATTTTCTTTGTGCATCACTAACCGTCTCTGGCTGTGTGGGCTTGGTCAGTTCTTTCCAAAATGGTTCCCCACCTTGAATGAATGGAGATATATCTCCATGGAAATCATCCAATCAAAATTTGCCACCCACAATTGGGTGGGTCATATCTCCGTGGAAACAATATAAATGATTCTACCCAGCCATATTGAATGATGATTAAAGGACATGGCTTTTCTGGAGTACACAATAGATTCAAACTGGCACAGAGGGGACATTTGTATCAGTGCAAATTTGTATCATAGTGGAATTCCTAAAACCATACACACATGCCCAAGATGAAGCATGTGCAGAAAATACCAGGGAGGTCCCTAAGATTTGGCCTGTAGCTATTTTCTACACACATTGTATGGATAAACTCCGCAGGAGAAAGCTCACACAGCTCAATATGCAAAGACTGGGAAAGGTGATCTCTTACAAAGAGAATATGTGTGGTGGGGAATTGGAAATTAATTCATAAGAGGTGTAGGGTTTCCATTTGGGAGGTGGGAAAATTTTAGCAATAGAAGCTTGTGAGAGTACTGCAATACTGTAAATATGAGTAATTCCACTGAATGCTATGCTTGGAAGTGATTGAGATGGGGAAATTTTAAGTTGTGTGTAAGTGCTCACAATTAAGAAAAAGAAGAAGCAACTAAAGTGACAAGGATAATTAAATACAATACGTGATCCTGGACAAGATCTAATGAAGGTCAACAGGCCCAAAAGGACATTTTTGAAATAAATGAAAAAATTAGAATATATATACTGTAAACTTTATATAAATGTTAAATTTATTGAACTAGTTCATGCACCTGAGGTGGTTATGTAAGTGAATATCCTTGTTCTTAGAAATGTACATCAACATTAAATGTTCAAGGAGCATGATATACATATATATATGTATATATATATATATATACACTCAAGTGTTCAGTAAATGGATTGATTAATAGATAGTTAGATGAATAGATAGATAAGATTATATGACAAATGTGGCAATGTGTAAAATTGGTGGATCTGGCTCTGGCAGGATAGGGATATGCTGCAGTTCTCTGTAGGGGGTTTTAGTAAATGTCCTGCAAATTTGAAAATATTTCAAAATTAAAACTTTTTAAAAAGATGATAGGAAAACCTTATGGCATCTTTGCTAGTCCTTCCCCACACTGTCCCTCTTGGTGCAGAGCCAGCCTGTGCTCCCAGTGTGGTCCCTGGTCCTGAATCCTGAAGGAGCAAAGTAACCTCATTTATATTCATATGTTTGTCTGTATCAATCTGCCTGGTGCAACCTGAAAAGCTAAACCAAGACATTCATTGCAGAAGTAACCCACCATCTAGAATAAGCCCAAAGGGCAGCTGTTCTATTTTGAAAGCTGCCAGAATGTGATATACCAAAAACAGAATAGCTTTTTTAAAGGGATATTTATTAAGTTGCAAGTTTATAGTTCTAAGGCCCTGAAAATGTTGATTAAGGCAAGACTATGAAAATGTCCAAATTAAGGCAATAACAAGAGGTTACCTTTACTTAAGAAAAGCCAATGATGTTCAGAGTTTCTCTCAGCTAGAAAGGCTCATGGCGAGCATGGCAATGTCTGCTAGCTTTCTCTCCTGGCTTCTTGTTTCATGAAGCTCTCCTGGGGGTGTTTTCCTTCTTCGTCTCCAAAGGTCTCTGGCTGCCTGGGCTCTAATGGCTCTGAAGCTTTTTCCAAAATTGTTCCCTCTTAAAGGGCTCCACTGAGCAACCCCACCTTGAATGGGTGGAGACCATCTTATCAAAAGTTGACACCCACAATTGGATGGGTCACATCTCCATGGGAACAATCAAAACCCCTACCCAGCTATATTGAATGAGGATTAAAAGACATGACTTTTCTGGGGTCCACAATTTCAAACAGGCACAGGAGCTAATATGCTTTTTAAAAGCAATTAAATTACAGCTACCTGGAGCAAAAAATTATTGGACATGCAACATAACACCAGGAAAAAAGACTGTTTCCTAGAGGAGAAGATAACATATGAATTCTTGTAAATGGGAAATTCCTGAGAGCAAGTGTACATGCCCAGGAAAAGATACATGCCCAGAAAAGACTAAGAAAATCATACACTTTTGCTGCAGGTTGTTTTTCAGACCATTTTTTTTTTTTAACATGGGCAGGCACCAGGAATCGAACCCAGGTCTTCTGGCATGGCAGGCAAGCATTCTTGCCTGCTGAGCCACCGTGGCCCACCAGACCATTTTGTAATGATTAAGGAGAGATGCTATTGACTTTAAGTTGGTAACAAATGAGATTGTTGTAAATTTAAGATATTAAACTTAAGCCCAATGTTAACCTCAAAGAAGGTATCTGAAAAATACACACAGAAGGAAATGAGAGAAGATTATTCAGGTTTCACTGCAAAAGATCAATTAAATACAAAAGTAGACAGTAGTAGAAAAATTTAGAGGAAAAAACACGTAACATAAAAATAAATAGCAGAATGGAAGGAGTCAATCTTGAATTGTCACTAGTTACTTTAAATTCAAGTGAATTAAACTCTCCAGTCAGAAAGCAGAGATTGGCAGGATGGATATAAAACAATAGGCTGTTTACAAGAGATTCTTCTTAAGTTCAAAGACACAAGTGGGCTAAAAATGAAAGAATGGTAAAAAAAAAAAAATACCATGCAAGTAGCAACTTAAAGAGAACTTGGGGAACTATACTAATACCAGATAAATGTTCTTTGAGTCAAAAGCTGTTACAAGGGACAAAGAAGTTACTACATATTGATAAAGTGGTCAATTCATCAAGAAGACATAACCATTATAAATATATATGCACCTAACAATAGATCCCAGAATATATGAAGCAAATATTGACAGATATGAGGGGGAGAAATAGATGGCTCTAAATTAACAGTAGGAGACTACAATACCCCACTTTCAATAATGAATGAAAGAATACAATAAATAAGTGAGACCTAGCAGACATTCATGGAACACTTCATCCGACAGCAGCAGAATATACATTCTTCTCAAGTTTGTGTGGAGCCTTCCTTAGGACAGAACATATGTCAGGCCACAAAACGAGTCTCAATAAATTTTAAAGGTTGAAATCATACAATATGTACTCTCCAACCACAATGGAATTAAACTAAAAGTAATATTAGAGGGGGAATCTGAAAATTCACAAATATGTGGAAATTAATCCACTCTTAAATAAACAATATATCAAAGAAGAAATCACAAGAGAAATTAGGAAATGCCTCCAGGCAAATGAAAATACAGTCACAATATACCAAGACATGGGCCCTCTGCATTTTAGGACTTATCTGGTCAGGCACCCACCTGGAAGTTGTAGGTTTCTGGAAAGTTACCCCAGTACATGGAACTTTTGTAGACCCTTATATAATGCCCTAGGTATTCTTTAGGATTGGCAGGAATGGTTTGGTTGCCCCCTCTTTTTTTTTTTTGTGCAGGCAGACACCAGGAAACGAACCTGGGTCTCCAGCATGGCAGGCAAGAACTCTGCCTGCTGAGCCACCATGCCCCACCCCCTTCATTTTTGAAGGACAGTTTTGCTGTGTATAGAATTCTAGGTTGCAGTTTTTCTCTTTCACAATCTTAAATATATCATCCCACTGAAGATCTGATAGTAAGTGTCTTGGAGTATGTCTATTTTGTTTGGGTATGCTGCACTTCCTGGATATGTAATTTTATGTCTTTCATAGGAGATGGGAAATTTTCAATGATTATTTCCTCCATTTAGTCTTTGTCCTCCTTTTCCCTTCTCTTCTCCTTGGGGGGCACCCACATATATTCATGCACTTCATGTTGTCATTCAATTCCCTGAGGCCCTGCTCATATTTTTCCATTCTTTTCCCTATATTTTCTTTTGTGTGTCGCATTTCAGATGTCCAGTCCTCTGGTTCACTAATCCTTTCTTCTGCCGCTTCAAATCTATTATAGGTTTCCATTGTTTTTTCATCTTTTCTATTGTACATTTCATTCCAATAAATTCTGGAATTTTCAAAATTTTGAGTTCTTCTTGATGTTTGCCCAATGTCTTCTTTATATCCTCCTTCAACTCATTGATTTGATTTTTGATGAGATATTGCATATCTGTTTGAGCATCCTTGATTAGTTGTCTCAACTCCTGTATCTCATTTGAAGTGTTGTCCTTTTCCTTTGACTGGACAATAGCTTCAATTTTCCTACTATGACTCATTTTTTGCTGGCTTCTAGACATTTGATTTCCTTAATTAGTTTGTTCTGGAGGCTATTTTCACTCTTTTACCCAGGGATTTCTTGCTGGATGGCTTCGTTCTCTATCTGTTCTTTGACATACAGTTCAACTTATTCTATGTCTCTAGCATAGGTTCTGTTTAACTCATCAGAATTTTTCAGTTCTTGCTTTTCTGTTTCTTGCCCTACCTATATGCAGCCTATTGTTTGAGGAGGGTCTCCTCAGATATTATAGACCCCAATAAGATATTCCTAGACCAGATAGGCCCATGACTCAAGAGGATAGAGTAGCCAGCACCAACTTTCCCTGAAGTGAGACCCAGCAGGTTGTCAGAGTTTCCTATGAAGCCTCTAGACTCTGTGATTTTCCTATCCTGCCCAGCATGTGGGACTTTTCTGCCTGCAGCTTCCCACCAGATTAAGGTGATGCAATGTCTTTAATTTCAGCAGATTCTTCCTGCCAGGGGTGTGGTTGAGGTAATAGGGAGTAGTAGGTAGTAGGTGGGCTTTGATTGCTTCTGCTTTCCAGCCCATGGGGCCTGAATTCATTAAAGGAGAGACTCCAGTTGAGCTGGGCCCTGCCCCCCTTTTCTTGGGGGAAAATATGCCCTTTAGGGGAATAACCTCTTTCACCTGACTAGTTGCTTTGTCTCTCAGACATGCCTTAGTTCCACTCTTGCCTGGGGCAATGCTGGGGCCTGAGAGTGCTTACAGTTCCATCTAATGAGTTGTTAAGAAGTTAGAAAAAGCAAAAAGCCTTTCAGAACTGGACCTCTGCTTCTTGGCTTTGCCAATCAAGAACCTGAGTTGGTATGTGCCTCTGTGTAGCTCCAGGGTTTATGTGCCCTCTTCTTTTAGGTCCAGCCTTTTCCAGTATTTTGTGCTGTCCAACTCAAAAAGCCTCTGATCTTTATTTTCCATCAGCCCTGCCCCCTTTCTACCAGGACAAAACTCCTATTTCTTTTAGTGTGTATTCTAGGTTTATCTGTGCTGGGGGCCTGCTTTCAATAGTCAGAATTTGTTAATTAATTCCACAAATGGTGCTTAGTTGAGCTAAGCCTTTCCTACTAATAAAGTCTGTTTCCTTTCTCCTCAGGGAAGCAGCCTGCCTTGCCTGTGGGGGAGGGGTGCCACCCTCCATGGCTTGAGGGACTTACTGTTCTGTGTGGGATCTCAGCTGTTCTGCCGATTCCAGACTGGTGTATGCTATATGGCTGGTCACTGATGTCTTCCCAGCAGTTATTCTGCACCATTCCTGGGTATTGACTAGCTGTTCTGAAGGACTAACTAAATTCCACACCTCACTGTGCTACCACCTTGCCCTACCTCTGACCCACTGATGTTTTTTTAAATTTTCATTGATAAAACAACATACAAACACACACATTTTTAACATACAAACATTTCATATATGGTGTACAATCAATGGCTCACAATATCATCACATAATTGTACATTCATCACCACAATCATTTTTAGAACATTTGCATCACTCTAGAAAAAGAAATAAAAAGAAAAAAAAAAAAACTCATACATACCATACCCCTTACTCCTCCCTCTCACTGACCACTAGTATTTCCATCTACCCAATATATATATATATATATATATATTATTTTAACATTTGTTCCCCCTATTATTTATTTATTTTTAATCCTTATATTTTACTCATCTGTCCATACCATAGATACAAGGAGCATCAGACACAAGGTTTTCACAATCACACAGTCACATTATGAAAGCTATATCATTATACAGTCATCTTAAAGAAACATGGCTACTGGAATGCAGCTCTACAGTTTCAGGCAGTTCCCTCTAGCCTAACACACATTAAACTAAAAAGGGGATATCTATATAATGTGTAAGAATAACCTCCAAGATAACCTCTTGACTCTGCTTGAAATCTCTCAGCCACTGACACTTTATTTTGTCTCATTTCTCTCTTCTCCCTTTCGGTTGAGAAAATTTTCTCAATCCCTTGATGCTGAGTCCCAGCTCATTCTAGAATTTCTGTCTCATGTTGCCAGGGAGGTTTACTCCCTTGGTAGTCATGACCCATGTGGAGAGCAGGGCAGTGAGTTTGCTTGCCGTGTTTGCTGAGAAAGACATAGGCCTCATCTGAGCAACAAAAGGGGTCCTCTGGGGGTGACTCTTAAGCCTAATTTAAAGTAAGTTTAGTCTATCCTTTGCAGGGATACGTTTCATATGAACAAGCCCCAAGATTGAGGGCCCAGCCTATTGATTTTGTTGCCACCACTGCTTGCGAAAATATCAGGAATTCTCCAAATGGGGAAGTTGAATTTTCCCCCTTTCTCAATGTTTCCCCAAGAGGACTTTGCAAATACTTTTTTATTCACTGTTCAAATCACTCTGGAATTTATCAGGGCATTACTCTGGAAAAACCTACAAAATCTCATACCCTATTCAAGGCTCCATGTACTTATAGTGCTCAATTAAACTGTCCATATAAGTTATATTAGAAAATGCACTAATCAAAATATAAATTTTGTACCAAATAAACATTTTTGCTTTAGTCTCATACATAAGTTACAGTTTTAAAATATGAATTACCATCTATTTTCGACACCCTACAATATTGACAATCCTTTGTTCTTCCTCATGCAAAAACATTTTTATATTTGTACATTTAGTCACTATCATTGTACCCTCTAGGCATTCCTAGATCATACCATCTCAGTCTTTATCGTCTATCTTTTCTTTTGATTTTATTTGTGCCCCCAGCTCTCCTCTCTCTGTCATTCTCACATTCAGCTTCATTCAGTTGTATTGTGTCACAGTTAGGTAGTATTGTGCTATCCATTTCTGAATTTTTACAATCAGTCTTGTTGCACAATCTGTATCCTTGCAGCTCCAATTACCCAATATCTACCCTATTTCTATCTCCTGATGGTCTCTGTTCTTAACTGAAACTTTCCAAATTCATTCACTAATGTCAGTTCATATTCGTGAGACCATACAGTATTTGTCCTTTTCCTTTATTCTTGAAAGACAGTTTTGCTGAATAAAGAATTGGGGGCAGGGGGTGCAAGGGTAGTTCAGTGGTAGAATTCTTGCCTGCCATGTGGGAAACCTGGGTTCTATTCCTGGCCAGTGCACTTCCCCCCCAAAAAAATTTCAAGAAATGGTGCTGCAATAATGAGAAAGTCAAATGGAAAAATAATGATATCTTTTCTAGGTTTTATTGCTGATTGGCTTCATGCCAAGGCTCTTTGCTGCTTGTTTCAACTTATTCTAAACCTTTTGAACAGCCTATGTTTAACTGTTCAGATTTCCTCAACTCTTCTTCATCTGATTTTTGGATATGCAGTGTAATTTTTTAAGATTGCACTTTTTGTGAATTATTTCACCTCCAGTAGAGAGCTTCCTTCCCTCTGTTCCTTTTCTAAGAATCTTGATCTGTTCTGTTTGTTTTTATGCAAAACTTTCTCTCCACTTCCTATGATTCACTTAAATTCTCTCTGTCACTCAGTGCCCCATTTTCCTTACACTTTTCAGTTCTGGGACCCTACTATCTTATAGCAGTTCAGTTTAATCCCTTTCTTTTTTTTTTTTTTTTTTTTTTTTTTTTATCTATGAGGCTTTTTCTACCTCTGGTTCCTTCCCCATTAGAGCAACCCACTTGAGGTAGCCAAATGGCACCAATCCAGAAAGATGGGTCACTTCAGAAAAGTCTGTTTTGCCTTAAGACAGACCAGCTAACTGAAACTGGATTGAGTGAGGGCACAGCAGTTCTTGCCAGCATTTCTATGATGGTATCTCTCTCTCTCTCCCTCCCCCCTCCAGTGGCCCTTTTGTACATAACACTTCTCAACAGCTTCTTCTGTTCCATCCTGGGTCTCTGCAGACTTAGGTCCTTGTGCCTGGATATGTGTGGAGTACTAATTCACTGGTGTGAGTCTCTTTAATGTCTCTGTCTATGGTGGGAGGGACCTGGGTTATGCTGCCTCTGTTTGACTCCCAAGTAGCATGAGACTGAGTGATGGGGAGGAGAATGAAAATGGACTGGTGGTCCAGGATACATTTTTCTTACTTGATATTTTTCTGTTTCTTTGAGTCAGCATTTGTAGGGTCCTTCTTCAGTCTCTACTGTCCTCCAGGGTTAAAAATCCCTCCAGCAAGTGGGATTTGTCTTTTTATTCACTAACCCTCTTGGGAAATTTTTTCAGGGGATGTCTTACATTGCCATGTTGATTACATCACTCAATGTCACATTATTTTAAAGTCATACCTCACCTATATGTTACAAATGAACTGAATGATGTCTGCAAAAATGTTATACTCATTTTACCATGATTCTGCCACATGGTGAACCCAAGTGTTTGATCCTGTGGTCTTTGTGCCTTTTGTTTGTGGTGTCACAGGTGAGCAATGTAGTCCTTCTGGGCCTTTGTTTCCTCATTTATAACATGAGTGGCTTCCCTAAGTGACTTTCAAGGATTTCAGGGTTCAAAGGTTTCAGGCATGACCTGAAACAATATAAATGTATTGTTCTCATAAGCTTTGGCTCTGGAGCTGCAGGTCCTCTCACTGACTATAAGGAATGAGGTTGTGTGCTCTGGCTATCCTTCACACGGTCATCCAGGGCATCTGAGAAATGTCCTCAGACTTCTTAGCGGTCCCAAGGGACAACTCAGATCATTGATCTAGTCATTAGATGTCTGAATGTGCTCAGGAATAGCTGAAAGGAGCCTTCATGATTATGTGGTCCAATACCCACACTTTGCAACAAGAAAAGAGGACATTTAACTCAAGGAAACTTTAGTGGAAAAAAGTAAGCCATCTAGATTCTGAAAGCTATAATTAAACCAAGTCTGACATTTTCTCCTTTACAATCATAATCCACTTTTCTCTATAGATCTTACTTTCAGCATGTTTTGTATTTTTGTATTCATCTCTGGTTCAGGGTTCATCATATTTCTTGGAAGTTATGGGGCCTATAATGGAATCTAGTAAGATCATTTTATTAAAGATCTAATTTAAGTCTCCATATCCTTCTTAATGTATTGATCTAGGGAGCCACTACTAATTTATTCAAATTGGCAAGAAAAATGAAATCTACTTGCCCTTCCCTTCCCTTCCTGATGCAATGCACTTTATTTTGATTGATGAAAGAGGTACTGAACTTCCAGTCCAATGACCTGAATTTAAATCTAGACTCTGCCAAGACCTAGGGAAAGTCAATAGAAACTTGAAGAAACAAGTCAAGTCTCTTCATGTGTAAATAAGGCAATTGGAGTAGATAAGCCCTGAAATACCTTCCAGCTTCCACAGTTCTGTTATTCTATGATTATGTTTATTTCTGTTTGCATTTTGAAAAATAAGGAAATGACCTAAATACTTGAAAGCTATCATGAATTTTCACTTACATTACTTTTTCCATACTTTGGTGTGTGAATGTCTCATTATAGCAGAAATCCAGATCTCCATTCAGGCACTCCTGAATTCCCCAACTGCTAGGAATGTTGCCTATAGACAGTCTTCAAATGTCAATTGTCTCTGGAAAATGCTCTTGGCTGAAGAGAACCACCTCGCCTAAGACATACTGCCTTCCAGGGCAACCCATCCAATGATTGGTCCAAGTAGGGATATAAAAACCTGTCTTCCTCACCCCAACACAGTACAACTCTTAGGGGATCTACTAGCTTCAGATCTCCTTGTGGGGTTGGCTTAGACCTTCATGGAGACCAATAACAGTCCAACTTCTCCCTCTGTCTAAACTTTTTCTTTCCCTTCCCCCACAAGAAGTGATTTTTGAAGGCAACTCCAATTACAGTGTGGCTTGCTAGTCTTCATTCAGAGTCTGTTTCCAAGATAATCCAACCTACATCACTCATTTAATCCTCTCAATGATACCTTGAGGTAGATAAAATTAAGGGTGTTTGTAGAAAGTAAGGTTCCAAAGTCAGTCTCCTAGAAAACGATAGGGCCAGTATTTAAACCCTAGCATCCTGGCTCTGGCATCTTTGCTTTAAACAGTTATGATAATCTGGCCCTTGGTTTCTCATTCATTTCTCACATTTCATATAAATTTACTCCAATGTATATTTAGAAATCATTGCTTAAGTGTATGTGTATTTTCCAAATATGACATAGGTCTCCACATTAGCCTACAAAGGTGAATATAAGTTTTGGAATAGATCCAACAAAATGACTTTCAAAACAAGTCACCCCAAACTTAGAAATCTTAGAAAATCTAGCAGATTTAAACCCAGCCACTTCCAACTTGTTATGAAAACAAAAAAGGAATTCATCCTGCATTTGGGCAGAACTGAGGAAAATCAAACGCTTAATACGGCCCCTGCAAGATCATGCAGACAAGAGTGGGGGCTCTTCACACTACTAGATTATTTCCTGCCTGTCTGCCTTGCTCACTAGAATACTCATTTTTTGGAGTCTAGGTTGATTATGTAAGAAGTATAACTACTCTGATTCTACCATGCTGCCAGACTACTTGCAGTATTTAAGACTTAATTTTGAGACATCCTCAGATGCATGTGGATACACTGGCCATTTGTGTTTACATGGCTCATTAAAGAATTCAGTGCCTCATTACACCTTCACTTGAACATCTTTGAGGCCAATACTATTTTATGATAGTTTCCTGAATCTTGCTCCATTTCCACATTCTTCTCAGTGGTCATTATGAACACCCTTATCTTACCCCCAACTTTTTTGCCTCATCTCTTTCCTCATCAGTCTGCCTGTATTACTGGAACCCAAGTTCATCTTCAAACAGGACAAATATAATCACCTCCTCCTATGCTTATAAGTCTCTGCTGGTTCCTGCTTCCTAAAAAAAAAAAGTTTGAGTTTTTTATGAAACACTATTCTCCATCTAATTTTAAGTGACTACTCTGCCTCCATCTCCCACCACACTCTTTGTATTAGTCAGAGTTCTCTAGGGAAGCATATTTGACAGGATATATATATAATGGATCATATGGCCCATTACACAGTAGCCTGGAACTGTTGCAGAGCCTCTTCTTGTTCTGGTCGCCACTCAAAACTAGCAGCTTTTTAGGTCATTCAGCAAATGGCCAGAGTAGCATACCCAAATGAGAAGTAGGTTGTCTCCAAAATCTAAAAAGGCCAATGAGGCTTTATGCCTTTTTTTTTTTTATTTGCTGTAGGAAGGGCCAGATGCAATAGCTGTACTTCACCTTACAAGGGATATCTTGACATACCTGACACCACTGAACACCTAGAAATTTCACTGAGGTGGAAGTATTTTTGTTGAATTTATCTCCCATCTTCTGATTCACTAATGCCTTACTATTAAGTCTAGAGTAGTTACTTGTTGTTCACTAGGTCCAATCAACATGATACCATCAATATAATGGACCAGTGTGGTCTCTTGTGGGAGAAAGAGACAATCAAAGTCCTTGTGGACTAGAGTATGACATAGGGCTGGAGAGTTGATATACTCCTGAGGTAAGACAGTGAAGGTCTATTGCTGACCTTGCCAGCTGAAAGCAAACTATTTCTGGTGGTCCTTACTAATAGCTATCAAGAAAAAGCATTTGCCAGATCAATACTTGGTATTGCATACTAGGTACCAGGAGGGTATATTGATTGGCTCAGGCAATGATACCACATCTAGAACAGCAGCTTCACCACTTGATAAGTTTATGATAGTCCACTGTCATCCTCCAAAATCCATCTGCCTTCTGCAGAGGTCAAATAGGAGAGTTGATAGGGACAGTGAAACCCTAGATTCTGCTGAGTCAGCTAAACTTTAATGGTCTGCTTTGACCATCTGTATCCTTTAGGTTCTTAATGTTAGCACTAACCTCTGCAATGCCTTCAGGAATCCAGTATTGCTTTTTGTTTACTATGTAAAGGCAGTTCTAGTGATTTCCATTTGGCCTTTTGTACCATAATAGCTCTCACTCCACAAGTCAGGGAACCAGTGTGGGGATTCTGCCAGTTGCTGAGTATGTTTATTCCAGATATGCTGTTCTAGTTTGATAGCTGCCGGAATGCAATATACCAGAAACAGAATGGCTTTTAAAAAGGGGAATTTAATAAGTTGCTAGTTTACAGTTCAAAGGCTGACAAAATGTCCCAATTAAAACAAGTCTATAGAAATGTTCAATCTAAGGCATCCAGGGAAAGATACCTTGGTTCAAGAAGGCCAATGAAGTTCAGGGTTTCTCTCTCAAGTGAAAAGGCACATGGCAAACACAGTCAGAGTTTCTCTCTCATCTGGAAGGGCACGTGGCGAACATGGTGTCATCTGTTAGCTTCTTCTCCTGGTTTCCTGCTTCATGAAGTTTCCCTGGAGACATTTTCCTTCTTCATCTCCAAAGGTCACTGGCTGGTGGACTATGCTTCTCGTGGCTATGTCATTCTGCTTTGCTCTCTGAATCTCTCATTCTCCAAAATGTTTCCTCTTTTATAGGACTCCAATAAACTGATCAAGACCCACCAAAATGAGTGGAGACATGTCGTTGCCTAATCCAGCTTAACAACCACTCTTGATTAAATCACATCTCCAGGGAGATGATCTGATTTCAGTTTCAAACATACAGTATTGAATAGGGATTATTCTACTTTTATGAAATAGGTTTTTGATTAAAACATGGCTTTTCTAGGGTACACACATCTTTTCAAACCAGTACATATGTATTCCAGAACTAAGGAAATAACCATAGAATGGGTCTGGGAACCACTGTGAGAACAACCTGAGCTAAAATTCTACTGATCATCTGATCTTTTTAAGCACTACTCTGATTGGTGAGCCACAGTGAAGTTTTGTGTACCCTGGAATTAATGTAACTTCTGAGACAGTGTCTAATGATCCCTGAAATTCCTGAACATTTCCTGTTACCCAGTGCACAGTTATCTTGTAAAAGCCACATGTCTCTGTTTTTGTTTGATAAAATTACTGGAGTGCAATATGCCAGAAACGGAACAACTTTTTAAAAGGAATTTATTAAGTTATGAGTTTACAGTTCTAAGGCTATAAAAATGTCCAAACTAAGGCATCCAAGGAAAGATATCTTGACTCAAGAAAGCCCAGTGTTTGTCATATGAGAAGGCACATGCTGGCATCTGCTGGTCCTTATTCTCAGTTTCATTGCTTCTAGCTTCTGATGTCAGTGGTTTCCTCCCTTAGTGTCTGTGGGCCTTCACTTAGCTCCTGTGGGACACAACTATGGGTTCTGGCTTGCTTAGCATCTCATGGGAAGGCACATGGTGACATCTGCTGGGCTCTGCATCTCCAAATATCCTTGTCTGTGTCAGCTCCAAAGCAACTGTGTCTCCTGGGGCCTCTGCATTTCCAAACAACTGTGTCTGCATCTGCATCTGAGGTTTCTCCTAAATGTTTCCCCCTTTAAAGGATTCCAATAAATTAATCAAAACCCACCTGGAATGAGTGGAGTCACATCTCCATCTAATCAAAAGGCCACCCCCATAGTTGGGCACGTTATATCTCCATAGAATTAATCTAATTGAAAGTTTACATTCACAACTGGGTTTGTCACATCCCCATGGACACAATCCAATCAAAGTTTCCACCCCACACATAAGTATGCCCCATAAGATTGGATTAGAAAGAAAACATGGCTTTCTAGGGCACATAACAATTTCAACCTAGCACTGTCTCTTTGAGGAAGGCTGGAAGGAAGATTAGCAGTATGAATTTTTGGCAGTGGAGCAGGGTCTTTCCCCAAAGTGACCCAGCCTTCCCTTCATTCAAGTGGCTCTGGGTCTTTAAATTGCTTCAAGTCTGGGAATTGATTAGGGGTATGACTCTCTACTTTTGTAGTTCAACTTAGACTTTTGTTCACTTGACCTAGAACTCTTCTGCATGTATAAATCAAATAAGAATTTAATAGACTGCCCATGTATTTACTTCTAGGTACCCCATGATCTACTAGCCAGCACCATAGGTTTCGGTGAGTCAGACTATTTTGATACTGCTTTGAGTCTCCTGTTCATTATGGTAGCCACACCCACCTTATATTTGGCAATTAAGTGCTGCCACGTGGCTTCTGCCAACCCATCATCCTCATTTTGTTCAAGGATCCAAGTTCAGAGGCAGCAGTTCCCACAGTAATATCTTGACCTACAGAGAAGAGTAACCACAGAGCTCTTGAGGGATGATGGAATTAGTCTCATAAATTTATTCCTCACAGTCCTGGTGAAAGGTTTGCCCTCTGGACATTCCAGAGTGTGTGAGCAGGTCTTCCATGATAAATTCATGCTAACATTCCTATCCCTCTTAGCCTCTGGATCCCCTCATCTACATCATACCAAGGCAGTTTTGTTATTTTAACCTCAGGCCATGTAGGCCAAGTTTTGGTCAGTATTTCAGCTAACCACCCAAACAGTTAGAGCCTTTTTTTACCCCTTGAGCTACAAACACTGAATCCAGAATCTCTGCTTAATGGGCCCATATCAATAAATTCAACCTGATCCAACTTTATATTCCTTTCACCATTATCCCACACCCTTAATATACATTTCCACAAATAGTCCCCTGATTTCTATCTATATAAATTGGAAAAATCATGCAGCTGTTTTGGAGTATAACACACGTCCTCATGGGTCACAAGTGATAACTCACTTTTTGGGGACTGTTCGGATCTCAGTCTATTTATAGATCTAAAAGTAAAGAAGGATGGTCGGGGTGGGTCATGGGAAAAATTAGAAGTGTCTAGGAAACTAACTCACTCAGGGCATAGAATTGCAGTTTATCTGGTGAAATGGATTACTCTCGTCAGAGAGAGTTGAGGACTGTTTCCTTGAGGGAGGTGGTTACAGGTTCATCAGGCACAACAGGGTTAATTTCTTCAGGTGGAGGTTGTGTGTCACATTCCTCAAGGCAGACTGGTGGTCTTGTGGCTGATTCCTCAAGGCAGATCATTGCAGATTTATCTGGCAGGCTCAGCAGAATCTAGGATTTCAATGTCCCACCAGCATCAATATCAACCCATATGTCCCCATTCCAATTTTCAGAATCCTATTCCTTTCCAATCGATGCTCTTACTTAAACAGCAGACACCTTGCAAGGCTAGGAATTTAATTTACATTGTAATTCTGCCACTTGCACAATGAGACTCTGTGTCTGGTTTTCCAAAATGCTAAATCTTTGGCTACACAAAATCAGATTTTCTTTCACGGCACATATAGAGACTTTCACATGTTTCATGCAGCACTTACATTGTGAATTTGAAGCTTTGAGCTCATCCATTTCTTTATAACAGAATCCAGCATATTTAGGAACAACTAGCCAATATCATTATACCATTTAACTCCACAAACCCTATTAAGGTGTCAAAAACCTTGTCACCCAGAGCCTTGCCTCTTATAATTATTTGAGTAACCTCACCTAGTGGTGATATTTTGCATATTTTTCTCTATTGCCAACTCACACCATGGACTATCAGTGCCATCTTGATGTTGGAAATAGTCAGTGCCTTTGAATCTAATCAGATTAGAAAACCAATTCCAAAAACTCCAGAACCAATTCAGAAAGCTCATCCTTAATCTGTTTCTCAAGAACCACTCCTGGTACCAGTGCTGTAATAGTCAGGGTTCTCTAGGAAAAAAGAACCTACAGGATATATAATGTAAACATTATGAAATTGTATGAATAAGAATTATCTCATGCAACTACAAGAATAGGCAAGTCCAAATTCCATAGGGGAGGCCACAAACTGGGAATACTGATGAAGGTTTTTTTTACAGATTCCCCAGGAGAATCTGACTGGCTGGAGTAGAGGTGGAAATTCTCTCTTAGAACTGCGAATCATCACTTCTCCTTTTAAGGCCTTTAACTGATTGGATGTGACATTTCTTATGCTTGAAGGCAATCTTCTCAGTTGATTGTAGATATAATCAGCCATAGAGGCAATCAACTCACTGATGATTTAAATCCACACAATATCCTCATGATAACAATCAGGCAAGTACTTGATTGACCAACCAACTGGACACCATAACATGGCCAAGTTGACACATGAACTTACACATTGGATGTCTTCCATCTCCACATGCTCCTTGCCCTACCCTACCCGTACCTTTACACCATCCATTCTTACAACCTGGAATGTGCTACCCACAGTTCTCAGAATTTTGAATTTTGAAGACTGGTTCCTTCCTTAAAATTTTGGGAATGTATGTAGTTTCTAGGCCAAGTAAGAGAAAATATAAATTATAATAAAGTATCTATCATTACTTTGATTTCATAAGAGAAAAGAAAAATTGTTATGCTCTAAAGGTAGACTGTACATTATCTCAAACTAAAGTTCTTTTAAAATGAATAAATTTAGCATTTTGAAAAACTTACTACATTGTGTTTGTTTTTCTCCTCAGACTAGCAAAAATTCAATCACCATTATCTGTACTGGGATTGCTTTTGAGACCACTATCTTATCTATTTTTTTTTTTTTGTCTAGAAAACTCCTACCCATCCTTCAAGATCAAGTCTGTGCTTTGTGAGTAGAGTCTTCCTGACTGCCCAAGGCAGAGGTAGTCCCTATCTCCTCTGCTGAAATCTCTCCATTGTATTTATATTCTTGTTACAATATAATATCTATGATTTTTAACGTTTTTTTAATTGTGAAAAATAACATATATAGAAAAAAAGCAATAAATTTCTAAATACATTTTAACAAGTAGTTATACAACCGATTTTAAAGTTTGGTATGGGTTACAGTTCCACGATTTTCCATTTTTTCTTCCAGCTGCTCTGTTCTAGTTTGTTAGTGCCAGAATGCAATATATCGTAAAAGGAACCGCTTTTAAAATGGGGAATTTAATAAGTTGCTAGTTTACAGTTCAAAGGCTGACAAAATGTCCCAATTAAAACAAGACTATAGAAATGTCCAATCTAAGGCATCCAGGGAAAGATACCTTGGTTCAAGAAGACGACCGAAGTTCAGGGTTTCTCTCTCAAGTGGAAGGCACATGGCAAACACAGTCAGAGTTTCTCTCTCATCTGGAAAGGCACATGGTGAATGCAGTCAAGGTTCCTCTCTCATCTGGAAAGGCACATGGTGAACACGGCGTCATCTGCTAGCTTCCTCTCCATCTCCCTGGGAGGCATTTTCCTTCTTCATCTCCAAAAGTCGCTGGCTGGTAAACTCTGCTTCGTGGTGCTATGGCATTCTCTGCTCTCTCAGAGTCTCTCACTTTCTCCAAAATGTTTCCTCTTTTATAGGATACAAATAAACTAATCAAGACTCACTTGAATGGGTGGAAACATGTCTCACCTAATTCAGCTTAACAACCACTCTTGATTGAGTCACATCTCCAGGGAGATGATCTCATTACAGTTTCAAACATACAGTACTGAATAGGGATTAGAAGAAACGGCTGCCTTTACAAAATGGGATTAGGATTAAAACATGGCTTTTCTAGGGGACATACATCCTTTCAAACCAGCACATGCTCCAAGGCACTGGAGATCAAAAGAAATATCAATATATTGATTCAGCAGTCATGTTCATTTGTAAAATCCTACCCTCTTTATTATATTCTTCCTTCTCTCTTTTTTCTTTTTTTTTGTGAAAAATAACATATATACAAAAACAACAATAATTTTCAAAGTACACTGCAACAATTAGTTGTAGAACAAATTTCAGAGTTTGCTATAGGCTACAATTCCAGAATTTTAGGTTTTTATTCCTAGGTGCTCTAAGGTACTGGAGACTTAAAAGAAACATCAATATACTGATTCAATACTCATACTCACCTGTTAAATCCGACCTTCTCTGTCCAACTCCACGATCACCATCTCTCACTCTTTAGGGATATTTGGGTGATGGCTATTCTAACTTTTTCATGTTGGAAGGGGCTGTCAATAATATGGGCTAGGGGGATGGAATTAGTTGATGTTCTGGAGAGGCTGGCCCAGCTGCGTTTCAGGACTTATCTGTTTTAGGGCCATCCAGAGGCCATAGGTTTCTGGAAAGCCACCTTGGTTTATGGAACCTTTGCTGAATCTTATATAATGCACTATATATTCTTTAGGATTGGCAGGAATCATTTTGGTTGGGGTTGAGCATGTTATGATAGTAGCAATGTCTAACTGCAGCTTGCATAACAGTGACCTCCAGAGTAACCTCTCAACTCTATTTGTACTCTCTCAGCCACTGATATCTTATTTGTTACACTTCTTTTCAACCTTTTAGTCAGGATGGCATTGTTGATCACATGGTGCCAGGACCAATATCTATGATTTTAAATGAAAGATTTTTTTGACACACAGAAGAGGAAATTAAATGACAAATCACTAAGCAAAGCTCTCTTTATACAAATTATCTTTTTACATACTTCTCCCAAGTTCTCATTGCCTATGGCAGTTGCCTGCCCCTCAATCTCTCCTTCCAAATCTATCCCATCAGACTTTCTGGGTATGCTCCTAAACTTCACTGGAAGAGAGTTCAGCAAAACCTAAATTTGTGCTCAGACCAAACAGCCACCACTGTGCCTCACGCACGCCCTTAACCCAGCTTGCCTCATATCCATCTATTTAAAGTCTTGTGGTCCCAAGTAAGCTACGAAATATTCAGAGCAGAAAAATCATCTTTGTGTGCTTTGTACCATGATGCCCTATCTATGCATCCATTTATCTATCTATCTATATCATCATCATCTATCTATTACCTACCTGATGGATGATTTCATGTCAACTTGTCTAGGTTATGGTGTCCTTTTGTTTGGTTAAGGAAGCCCTGGCCTGATTGTTACTGTGAGGGTATTTTATAAATGGATTTAAATCATTAGTCAGTTGATTGTATCTATAGCTGATTATATCTAAAATCAACAAAGGAGTCAGCAATGAGAGGAGTCTCCCCATCCAATCATTTAGAGGCCTTAAAGGGGAGACTGAGAATTTCAGCAATTTGAATTCAGTAGAGAATTCCTCTCTCCACTTCAACTATCCCACAACTCCTGGGGAATTCATTGTCACCTTTGTCAGAGTTTTCAGTTTGCAGCCTGCCTTATGAGATTTGGATTTGCTAATCCTCACTGTCACAGGAGCCAATTCTTATAATAAGTCTCTTAATATCTGCACATATATCCTGTTTGTTCTGTTTCTCTGAGAACCCTGGCTAACAACTCTATCTAATCATCTATCTACATCTATAGAAATAAATACATGTATATATTTAAGGAAACAAGGAATGAATGCATGCATGCATGAATAAAAGTTCTACAGCCAGTGGCATTATGGTCTATGAGATGCCATTGTTCAGTTCTTGGGGACATGCCTGGGACCTTCTCCCATTTGATACTTCTTCTGTTACCATAAACAGAATCTGGGCAACGTCACTGCAACACCAGCATGTGGCAAGCCAGTTATCATGGGAGATGTGATGCTTAAACATGGATGAAAGTCATGCCCTCTCTTGAACCCAAATAAAAGCCAGAGGTCTTTAGTGGTGGGACACAATGGACCCTGATGTGCTTGTCAAATGGACTTGATGTGCACCGGTTTATATCAACTGCATTCATTGCATGTTCCTATGACCCCTTTCTCCAGATTTCTGCCTCAAGCTGTCAGAGAGGAGTGGGAGGTAACTTTTTGAGAGGTCACAGAGGAGTGGGAGGTAGCTTCGGGCCCCATGTTGGCATTGGCCTGGTTACGCTGCAAATCAGCAGAGTAACTGTACCCTGGAGTTCCTAGAAACTTCCTTCTGCTTAGCCAGGCTTTCATTGAGGCAGGGACTCATGCCAGATACACCTACCAAGTAAGCTACAGCTTGGCTAGTGAGCAAACTTATTTTGGAAATAAATCACACCCTCTATGCTCTCTGCACTCTTGCAAACCATGGGTAGTGTTGGTTCTGTAGAGACTCCTTCACTGTGTTAATCCCGTTCCTCATCCGCCTAAGCCATGCCTGAGGACTCTGTGATAAGACCAAGAAGGAACAAAGAGTGCTTGGTTATTTCACCCAATTCCTTTGTGCGCCTTGCTACTTACTGGGAATCTCCAAAAGATGTCCACAGAAGGCAATCTGTCCTTGAGATGCTCGGAGTGAGCAGTACACTTTCTCCCCTTTAAGAATTGGCTATTTCCCCACTTTTGCTGTTTCTTTAAACCCACACAGGAGCAGAAACATCACTTCATACTCTCCAAAAGTTTATACCCCAACCATAAAAATGTAAAGAACAAATTGTAATGCAGGCTGAGAATGTGCAGGGTAGCATTCAGGGGCAGTGATTTCGGGTGCTAAAAATGGTTAAGGGGAGATGGAGGCTTTTCACCTTGTAGGAGAATATGCATTATTGCTATTATTGTCATGTTGTGTCATCTTTCGTTTTCTGCCTTGTTTTTCTTTGTTTAGATGTGTGCGGGGGCATGTGTGGTGGAGAGCAGTTTTATTCTTTTGAACCTGGATCAAAATTTAGTCACCGGATGAATCAATATTCTTTGACCAGCTTCTTGTAAGACAAGGCAATGTAGCCTAGGCATGGGCCCTTCATTATCATCAGGCAAATCCCTCTGCTGTTGTTACACCTTTGTCTGGCCCCATGGAGACCACCTGGCTCCTTACTACTTGAGCTGCTCACATGGCAGGATCCAGCCTGTGATGGGCCTCGGGGTGTCTCACCTCTCCTGTTCCATCACTGCTGGCTTCACAATATCTCCAGCCACTACTCTGTCCTTTTAGTGGGCTCTTTATACTAATGACAAAAGCTCCAAGGGAAATTTTCCTTTAATGTTTGTGCAATAGCTCTCTCCTTGCTGGGCTCTGGGACCTCATCATGGGGTTAAGTCAAGGTCCATCACCCAGGGTACCCACAGAAATTCAGCACCCAGGGCCCATCCTGCTGATAAGTTTAGCTCATATACCTTTTTTCCTCCTTATCTGTGGGAGGTGGTCACTCAGGGGCTCTGTGGTTGGTCCCTGTACTTGCCAAGGCCCATCAAGCCCATCAGACATAACTGCATATTTCAGAACTCAGCTTTGGAATTCTAGTTCTTTCGCATGGAATTTCTGGTAAGTCAAGGTATGATTTGGACAGCCACACAAGTGTCCCTTAATTTCCACGGCTGGGCTGTCTCCTCACTCCATCTATCAGTGTCTCTGAGTCTTGACTTTGACCAATTAGGACACTCTTTTGCATATGTTTATGTGTGTGGGGATCCAGGGCCTGGGACTCTCCTCCATGTTGAGAGCAGGTCATTGCATGTAGCCGCCTATGGGACCATGACAGACACTGAAGGTCATCAGACCTCTTCAGGGGAGAAAGAATATACAAATGGTATTGTACACAAAGCATTGAAACTCCCCTCCCTTAATCACTGTTGATAGCCAAACCTCCAAGCCCCCGTGTCAGGAGACCCTGCCGAGACTCTGCTCTCACACTCGTCATTATAAGCCCTGGCAATCTTTGCCCTTTTGCAGGGCACTAACCTTCATTTTCTGTAGCTGGCTGCCACCATGGAAGATCTTCTCCTGTCCATAAGACCTAATGAACTCATGCCTAACTCCATGCCTGACGTGTCCCTTGGTCTTCAGGCTGCCCTGACCCAAACCCTCTAAGAGCTCAGTTGGAACAACATGTTTACATGACAGAAGAAAGTCTGAAGCCCAGAGACCTTTCCCAGGGCATCACAGAGTAGCCAACAAAGGTGAATAAGGTCCCTTTACCACCCAGCAGGCTTTAGAAAGAGCTTCAGAATCCCCCTTGATGAGGAGGACTTACCAACTTCAAAAGCAGAACAAGTGTTTGCTAATTGAAGAATTCCTTAATGTGGGTATGAACTCTATTGTCTCCAGGCAAAAACAATGAAAGTTTGTTTTGGGGAGATGTGTTTGTTTAACTGGATTGGCTAATAAGATAACCAGCAGGCCTGCAGCCCTCCTGGCAGGTGCTGAAAGGAAATCTTGGTTGGTGACCCCGTCCACCCCCAGGCTCACAGCAGAGCAGTGTTTTCCCCTCTTCCCAGGGGCCTTTGAGCCAAAATAGATGCATCTTTGGACACTTTCCAAAATTGGGAACCTCAGGAGGAAGAACTGGGGCCCTGTATGAGAGGAATAATCCAGGGAATGAGAGAGCTTCCAATGGGAAGGAGTGGAGCTTTTTAGAGGATGGGGTGAAGTTAAAGAAGTGGGGGCTGTGTTGGAGTGGGAGGAGCTTGGATGCAAACCTGAAACAGGAAAGCCAGGTTTGGAGGTGAGGGAAGTGCCCTAGGCACCACCCATGAGATGCAATAGGTCTTGAGGGACCACGTCGGGGACTAAGTCCTCAGGTCAGACCTGTCCACCAGGAAACAACAAACTGAGCTGCAAGGCAACAAAGAAGTTTATTTGGGGTCTTAGAATTGCAATTCAAGGAGCACTGATTCTGGTAGCAACCCAAACTGGTGGCGTGTCTTGGGACTTCCAAGTAATGGTTTCTAAAGGAAAGGAAGAAGATCAGATAAATTGTTTGTGGGTGGTGGATATTGGAGGCACTCCATATGTCCTTCAGCTTAGCTAGTTAACTGAATTCTTTATCTTGTGGTTTGTTAATGGTGTCCTGATGTCCTTTGAGTTTTAAGGAATATTGTTGCTTGAGGCTTTGCATCCTTTGGCAGTTTGTGATATCTGACAGAGATTTGCATAGGAGTAATCTCCAGAATGACCTCCCTATCTCCATTTTAAATCTCTTAGTCATAGAAAATCCCAATTGTTTTATTTCCTGTTACAGATCTTAGAATTCTCCTTACCTCCCGCTTTCTTTTTACAATGCTCTCAACTTACAGTCTGGTATGCTACTCTGATGGAAAGGTGGATTTTTCTGGTCCTCTCCCCCAACCCAGCACCTCCTCCCAGGCTCCAGCTTGACCTATGAAGGGGTCACAGCCTAGGGTCCCAGCTAGAAACATGGGCAAAGGTGGAGGCACATTGACAGTGGATTATCTGCGGGAAAGAAAGTGTGATCTATGTAAAAGAATGCCCGTCTATATTTGGAGAGTGCATTTATAATATGTAGTAAAAATGTTTGGAAAGATCTAAACCAAAATGTTTACAGTGTTTATTTTGAATGGTGCAGTTATTGATCATAAGGATGAAAAACAAAATATTCTATTTTCATGCTTGCATTCAAAATAGAACTATTGTCAACACTTCAGTTCAGTCTTCCCTTCTTTTAGCTCTGTCCAGCAGGAAATTTTTTTCTGCATCAGAATTATCACACATTTTAAGACTTGTAAATGTCAGTCTTAAAGACAGTCCATATCATTGATTGAACATCCATTATGTGCATAATCCTTTATTATTAAAATACAAATAAAACAGATGATGTATTTATACTCGACTTTTTGGAATTAAAGATAGACTAAACCCATGTGATATACACAAAAATAAAAGATCTGAAGTCAGATTTCCATCAACCTCAGTAGAAACACTTCGATCACATGCTGTAAATGTTTGAAAGATGGAAAGTCTTGGGCTCCCCATAGGCATAGGCCCTGAGGGGTGGAGTTTTAGAGAGACCCAAAAGTCCCGCCTAAGCTCTGGCGAGGAGGGGCAGAGCAGGGCCTATCAGGGGTTACATGCCTCTATGTAACCTCAGGTCACTTAGACGCATGAAGCAGGCACATGGTGACCACATCGTTCATCTTCCAAATGCAAACACATCTAAGAACAAAGAGTCTACAACTGGGGTAGCCAGGCAAGTCAGGACATAGGGTTCCCTTAATAGGAAGCATATGGAATGACGGGGCCTCTAGCTCCAATGAGAGGGTGTGTCCTTATCGAGAGGCAGTGAGATACAACGTATTGAAAATAGGAGTTAAATCAAATACATGCCCCTCCAACTACCACTTCACAACATCTGAAAGCAGACTCGTCCTCACCAGTTCTCCAAGGGGAGCAGAGTAGGGCATCTGGCACACGCGTCCTTTCAGGTACGCTGCAGATGCTTAGCAACTTACCTAACAGTTATTTTCCACGTAAGTAAACATGACTCTCCCTCTCCTGTGACACATTAAAGCTTAAAGTGACTGAAATGTCCAATAAGGTGAGGTGGTTGGGAAAATCATGGTCCATTCATATCAGCTTTTACCAATAATGTCTTTAAAGACTTTTCAGTAAGTAAGGAAAAAAAATCTCATGATTATAATGTAACATAATATTGACTCCAAAAGACAGACTACTAAATGCTATATACAATATAAACCCAATTATGTAATTATATATATATATATATGAAAGAAATATATTAGAATTTACAACCTCTGGGAGATGGGCTAAAGAATGATTTGTCTCCTCTTCTAAATTTCCCAAGAAGATTTTTTAAACAGCAATTATACATTACTGCATAATCAGAAAAAGCACTATAGGCATGTATATGAAAGATGAATTCACATATGTTACATATATACTCAACTTTCATATAGGTAGTAAATAACGCATAAATAGAGAGATGAATTGTGTGTGTATGTGCATGTGTGTGTATTCAGTTTTCTCATGAGGTCTAACTGACACCAACCATCTGGCAGAGAATCCCATGTCATCGTCTTACACTCAACCTTAGGTGGCTGCCCATGCCCATGGTTGGATCATGGTAGACCCATGGAAGAACCAAAAAGAATCCTGCAGAAATATCTGCTCTCCCAACTCCCTGCCCAACCTGGTGCCAGGCAGGAGTGAGGCTAAAGTTTGTGCTTGTACAGAAGGGGGATATGGGACAGAATCTTGTTACTGGATTAGGAGGCATGTCTGTGCACATATTTGCATCAAAAAACCCTCCTATTATTACAGTATTTTTAAAAATGAGTTTTCCTGTTCTTAATCTGTTTTCTATATTATCTTCTCCTTGGCTCACACACACCCCTTCCAAAAAGAAGAAAAGAAAGTTTTTTGTGTTTGTTCTTTGTTTTAAAAGCAATTTTGTTGGAGGGGCTCGACCCCCTTGCTTGGCTTTCAAAGGGCAACTTGTTCAATGCCTCCATCCCATACAGGTCCCTGGGGTAGAGAGATGGGTAGGAGGGCTGTTTCCACACAGTAGAGGAAGAGAACCTAGTATTTAGCTACTTGATCTCTTTGGATTCAATAGCAGAATATTTTATTTTAATGTGCTTACTTATGCATATTACACCACATTAGAAAAGGCTTTAAGATGGTTTACCAACATTTGTTTCTATTTTTTGTTTGGTTTGATTGATTCAATGTATAATTTTTGGTATACCAAAATTTTTACTGTAATAATATGTTTAAAAAAGGAAGAAATTGGAGAAAAGGGAACATAGAAAATAGGAAAAGAGAGGCTGGGGAAAATCAGTGTGCAGAATGCCTGCCATGAGGTCCTGCAAAGTTGAAAAGGATGAGGGGAAACAAAGCCGGGTGCTTCCTAGTGATTAAAGGGAATTCCAAACAGAACAGCCACCTTTCAGCTGATTCCAGTGAGGAAGAGGAGAGAACCCTGTAATAGTCTTGCCATCAGCAGGCACAAAGTCCTGAGGTGACCACACGAACAGAGGTGCATTAGGGTTGCAAGATCCACTGTTGCTATCTTCTGAGATAGCCTGAAATTAATGCTAGGGACAAAACTATCCCTAGTGGACAAAAAAATAGAGTTGGGTCTTAAGGAGTCCTTGTCCCACCTCAAATCCAGATTAGGAGTCTTTTGGCTTTTGTTGTAAAATGTTGGTAGTATACCTTAGCCTCGCATTTAAGGCTGCTACAACTCAACCCCAACAAACATTTTCAGCCTTCATCCAACTTGTCCTCTAGATGAACCTCTCATTCCAGTTGAAAGGGTGGACTTAGGTTCTCCATGTATGCATGCCGTATTGCATTTTCTTTCCTTTTACCTAATGACCTCCAGATGGGGTCTTTTAGGATCTAGGTGAAGGCCTAAGTAGAAGAGACTATTAAAGCTTTCAAGATTATCTTTTTTACTGATAGAAAAACTAATATCCTATGTGGTAGAAACTGATTAGTTTGTCATCAAACACATTTCCTTTTCTTCCTGGGTATGTGCTACACTGTGTTTTCCAGCCTCTTTAATTCTATGGACTAATGGGAGATTAGAAGCCAAAAAAATTAACCCAGAGAGCTTATTTTAAAAAGATTCCTGGACCAATCCCTGAAGATTCTGTTTTGAAAGGTCTGGAGTGAGCCTTCCTCTTTCCCATCTGATTTTTTGTTTTTTGGTGGGTGGGTATGCATGGTCTGGGAATCAAACCAGGATCTCTAGTATGGAAAGCGAGCTTTCTACCACTGAACCACTCGCTCATGTGATTTTTTTTTTTTTTTTTTTTGCATGGGCAGGCACCAGGAATCAAACCCAGGTCTCTGGCATGGCAGGCGAGAACTCTGCCTGCCCACCGTGGCCTGCCCAAGAATGGTATGTTTTTGTTTTTGTTTTTTTTTAACATGAGCAGGCACCAGGAACCGAACCTGGGTCTCCAACATGGTAGGTGAGAACTCTGCCACTGAGCCACCGTGGCCTGCCCTGCCCATTGATTTCGATGCACAAACAAATCTGGGTACCACTGGGCTAGGTGATCTTAGCTTATGAGTCTGTCTTTTAAAACACAGAAACATGAATTCATTTTCCTGACCTAAGAAATTTAGAACTTGATAAAAAACATAGGATTGAATAATCCATCTCTACGGGGGAAAAAAAGCAAATACTTTTAACTAGTCCAAAGGTAAAATGGAAAAATAAATGTGTTTTGAGACAATATGATGGAGGAAAATATTTTCTGTGATAGGATATTAGAGAATTTAGCAAGAGTTTTTAAACAGGGAAAAGTCAAAGTTTCCATGGCAGGGACTTAATAAATGTTTGCCGACTAACTGATTGATGTGCTAATTCAAGCAAAGAAGGAATTTTGTTCGTGTTTTAAAGTCAGAATTTCTAATTGCCCACCCAGGATAAAAATATACTTTGTGTTCAGCTAAGCAAATTAAATTTTCTCTTCTATTAGTAAAAGGAAACCCAAAAGGATTAAATGTATTCTTTGGCAATCAAACATAGAATTCCCACTCAAGCTTCTTTCAGGAAGATAGTAATGGTTACTTTTAACTATTGAGAAATATTATATGATCAACATTTGGTGTCTGACAAAATAGGTTTAAATTCTGTCCTCCTCACCCTGGGAATTGCAGGCAGCACTCCTTACCTTTTCGGGGTGGGGTCCTTTCCATCCCTGGGTGTTTACCAGGCTGTGGAGTAAGGTGTAAGAGATGACGGCAGAGCCTTTCAAAATACAAATGGTCCAAGGTCCTTTCAAAAGCACAGCAATCAGAAGAACTATTGATTTTGAAATTGAGCAATTTCTAGTGGTACTAAAGAAATAGCATATTATAATAATTAGAACATGCTTTCTCTTCAAACATATTCAGAATGTATTTTTATTCAGTATATTCAAAGTGCTCATCCTTCAAAAAGTATTCCCCAATTAGCCAGACCCCCCACCCCCTCCTCAGTCGTTCTCACCTTTATCCCCCACCCTCTTGAGGGCTGTTTGCTTCGTTAATGTGTCCTCCTTTGAACAATGCATTCGTACTTCATTATGCAAATCTGCAATAATGATATGTAAAATAGTAATATAATATCATTGAATGGGAAGCAATTGAAATAGTGCAAATTCCTCCAAATTTGTATGATTTGCCCAGAATGGCATAACAAAGCCAGAGGATGGAGTGAGATTTGCACACTACTTTGGCCCTTGCCCCGTGGACACCCCAAGTTCATGGTAAACAGACCCCCCCCCCCCGCCGTCCCCCAGCCCTGCTCGGTATGGTGAGCCAACAGCACTGTGACTAACCAGCAGTGGCTTTGATGGGCAATTCTGGTGACTCTAGAGCTGTTATTTTAACAGTCATTGTTTTAATAATTTAGCATCTTTTTCTATCTAAGCTTTCATGACATGGTGGTGCTGAAAATGTCCTGTAAGTTACTACGAGATCACCTTGAATGTGATGGACAAAGAAGCCCAGGCAATGGCCGTGACCAATTCTAAAGCAGCCTTAAAACAAAAATATGCTATTGTGAGTGTAGCTTTATGGGCTCTGCATACACATCCTCTCCCCCATTTTATGATTATAACTATAGAAAAATTAGGCTTGAATTAGATGAGTTTTGAAAGGTGAGTTCTTCAGGAAAGCAGCTGTTTTTAAAGTATATTCATGCCCATAAAGTATATTCCCTCCCAGATTGTAATCTCTTAGGTGGAAGCAGAAATCATCTAACATTTTAATATTCCACACTAATAACAATAATGGTGAAATTGTTACAGAAGTTTACCGTTTATACAGTTCTTGATGCAGATTGTCCCAATTCACCAAAATGATTACCTGAGAAGTGAGTTTTATTACTTTTCCCACTTTACAGACCAGGACCCAGAGGTGTAGAGAGATCCATTGATTTGTGCAGTTCACTCAACAGTGAACCCTGGATAGGAAAACCAGAGCAAAGGGAACCTTCCTGCCTCCGAATGGATTTCTAATATTTGTCCCACTTTGAGGTTATAAGTCTGATTCCCTCCTCTGTGTCCGTGGGCACTTCTAGTGCAGCAGAGGACAGCAACCTCTCTCCCTGACCCCCTCCCTCCTGCATTATCTGTGACTGTGGACTCACATCTACTTTCCAGGAGAGTCATTTGGTGAAGGCGTCAGTTTCCTTTGGGGCTAGGTGGTGATCACGAGGAGTCCCTCGTGGGCACGCATGCTCGGTGCGTGGAAAGGCGTCCTCTAGGAGTGGTGAGCAGAGAGGGGGACAAGCCAGGTCAGAGCAGAACGGCTAGAGCTACGGCCCCGGGGGAGCAGAGAGGTCAGGGGATTGCATTTTGTTTGCCACCATAACTAATCACGAGATTTTGGACGAGCCTTTTAACCTTGCCGGGCCTTAATTTCCTCATTTGTAAAATAAGAACAGCAACAGCGGTCCCAACGACCTTACAAGTCTATCTTTCTGGCTCAGGACGCATCACAGAAGCCCGCCCCGCCCACCCTTCCTTCCCACCAGCCCCCCTCGTGCTTCCCGATAAGCCTGGGCAGATCACCTTGTTAGTTATTGTTAAAAGTAAACTCAGCTTTTCTAATTCAGAGAGCGAATAAATTCAACCATCAAAGAAACAACTATTTATAAGCAAACTTACTGTTTTGGTTTTGACAGATAGGAAATTATGTTCCCTTTTGGTCTATAAATGAAAATCTATGAAATTTGATTGAAATCAGTTCAAAACATTTTTTTTTTTTTTTTTTTTTTTTTGGAATTAGCTGGAATAGGTGATTCAGAGGCATTTGTGAGGAAGCTCTTCTTGTCTGGAAATGTGCCTATAGTATAGCTTTGCCAAACCAAAAGTTTGGCAGGGGACTCAGCTGGCAGGGGACTCAGCCTTATCGTCCAAAGAACAGGGAGTGGCTGGGCCGAAAAAGACTTGAGGCTCCTATTACACGCGTGCGCGTGCGCACACACACACACACACACACACACACACACACACACACACGGCTGTAAGAGGGGGCTGAGTGGAGGGCAGCATCCCCCTTTCTCCTCTCCCCAGGCCCCATTAGCCCACATGTCGTCCTTTGGTGTCAGCCTGTCCCTGTCCACACTGCATTTGGTTTGCTTCTGATTTCACCTGAGCTAATATTTTTGGGGTCAGTGGGTTTACATGGTGAGATTTGCACTAGGAAAGAATAGTGGTAAGTTTTATCTTATGATCAATTGATTCTGGACACCTGGCCAGAATCATTTCAGTTGAAATGAAATTGAATTCCGTTGAAATTCATTTCAGTTGAAAATGAATCTCTCCCTCAGCTCAGGGACAAAGAGTAATGAGCATCCATTGCATATAGCAGCAAACCTTCTCCCAGGTCTAAATTTCCCTTCGGATGGTCCTGGCTGACAGCCTATGGCAACTAAGTGTCTGCATTTTGTTTTAACAAAAAAAGAACTTTTTTTTTTTAAACAAAAAAGAACTGTTGCATCAAGTAAGGATGTGCAAATTTGTGCATTGAGGAAAAGGACCTTCCATCTCATTCATTGTGTAAATTAATTGTATAAACGTGGAGTTCACAGAAACTTCAAATTAGAGATGATTATGGCAGTTTTAGACAAGCCTGTCCCATCTTATTACCTAATCACATGTGCCCATTCTGAAGCTGAGGAACTGAGGCTCAGGGAGTCTGCGACTTGCCCAAGGCTACTTGGCCATTGGACTAGAACCAGGATTAGAACCAGATCTTTGCACCCTCTTGTCTTGTGACCTGGCTAAGCAGGCTGATTATCTATCAGATGGGACAGACCATGAGTATCAGAACCTGGGACTAGGTATCCCTACTTGGATGGGACAGGCACCAGACAGCACACTGAGAGAGACCTCTGTTGACAGAATGTGGTCTCTGAACATTGTGCTTGCAGAAAGAGAGGTTCCCAGGCTAATGGAGCTGGGAGCAAGGGATGTTGGCAGATCTTGCAGGCAGGCATTTGTGCCTGGCTCGCCCATTGGGCCCATTTTCAGAAACAGGATTCCTACCCCCAGGATGGTGACTGGCCTTAGAAAGTCAGAAACTCAGCCCCACCAGGATTGAAGTGGTTGGCAAGAGACAAAAAATGGATATTTAAAAATCAAGAAATAGGGCAGGAAACCAATTATCAGGTCAAATAAGGCGATTCATTTTGGGGAGCAAAGCAACCAAACACAAGGCTGGGACCAGAAAGGGATGTGGGTTAAATTCACTAGGCCTGGGATCAGGGTTGGTCCCAGAAGCTGGACTGGGGCTGAGTCTGCAGGTTTGGGATGTTTAAAAGAAAGGGTGCAGGTGCAACGGTGAAGGCTGATGACCAGGCAGAACTTTGCGCTGACCTTTAGTCCAGTGCCCTCTTCTATTAAATATTTGCCTGTTAAAAGTTCTGCAAAGCTGGAGACTTTATACCTTGTACCTAAAAAAAATCTGTAGCTGTATTCACCCAGATTTGGCAATCGCCTGTTGGGTAACTCAAGCAAAGGGAAGTCACCTTCCTTAGTTATATTCTTCTATGGTCCAAACATACTAGGAAAATGGGCTTTTAAAAAGGATGTCATAAATCATCCCTTCAAGAAGCTAAATGGGGAGTAAAATGTGTACATCTGCCAGGGAGCTGATTGCTATGTACTCTCCTTGACAGGAAGATGGGGATTGAGACCCATGTCTGGAAGCAGGCTGGAGAGGATGCATGTTGTCTTAGAGTCAGAAAACCTGGGTTTCAGATTTGGCTTTGCAACAATATCCTCTTTTATGACCTGGGGATTATATACCCAGGAGAGGGAAAATGATTAAATGGAATAATATATTTGAAAGTACATTGAAGAAAGTTGAGAAGACTTATAATCTAAAATTTAAGAAAATAGGCTAGGCCAAGGTGGCTCAGCAGGCAGAATTCTCACCTGACATGCCAGAGACCCGGGTTCGATTCTCGGTGCCTGTCCATGCAAAAAAAAATAACAGCTTAAGAAAACAATCCCTCCTTCTCCCTCAGCTGTTTAGATATGCTTGGTTGAGTCTAGGAGTGCACACTTTGCTTGATTTGGCATGTATACACGACCTCGTGCTGATTCCACTGTCCCTCAGGTGCTTGGGGGCTGGTCCTTATAGCAAGAGCTAACCTTGCATCTAACTCCATACTTACTGTCTTAGATCAGTAGAGAGAGGTTAACGCTCCTGCCCCTATCCACATGTGTAAAAATATTGGGATCAAGTCATATCAAACTAACACTTTTTTTTCTGTTGAAAATGCCATATTGCAGAATTGCCTGTGATGTCCTTGTAAAAGGGAGGTGAAATGTTGACTGGTTAGGAATACTATCGGGTGGATTCGTAGCTGGCTGGATGAATACCCTTCCAGGGTTGATTAATGTCAATGTGTTAGTAAGGGCTCTGGGCTTGGCCACGGGGAAGGTAACCGTTTTACGAGTGACATAAATGAAGCATAGAAAACAGGCCTGCCAGTTCTGCAGATGTGGGAAAGATTATTAAAACCAAATAATATATGCAAATTAAAGAACTGATAACTAAACCAAATATTGCATTAATCATTTCCCACACCCACTGTGCATTAGAATAAACAATGAAATAATTTTTAAAAAAATCTTGCTTACTGTGCTGGTTTGGAGCTGTTATGTACCCCACAAAGGGCCATGTTCCTTTAATCCCTGTGGGGGCAGACATATTGCAGGTAGAACCTTTTGGTTCAGTTGAGGTGTGACCCAGCTCTTTCAGGGTGGGCTGTAATCCCTTTGCTGGGGTCCTTTATGAGAATAAGAGAAAGAAAACACCCAGAGACATTTGGAGAGAGCCACTGAAACTAGAACTGTACAGATTAGTGTGATACCCTGATAACATCCCAAAAGTATTTTGGGCAAAGAATAAAAGAGTATTTGCAAAGTCCTCTTGGGGGACTGGGGAGAAAGGAGGAAATATTATGTTTCTCCATCTGGGAAATTCCTGATATTCTTGCAAGCAGTGAGGACAACCAATTCAATAGGATGAGCCCTCAATCTTGGGGCTCATCCCCATGAAGCTTATTCCTGTAAAGGAAAGGCTGGGCCTACTGATAATTATGCCTAAGAGTCACCCCCAGAGAACCTCTTTTGTTGCTCAGATGTGGCCTCTCTTTCTCTAAGCTAACTTTGCAGGTGACCTCACTGCCCTCCCTGCTATGTGATACGTAACTTCCAGGGGTGTAAATCTCCCTGGCAATGTGGGCCTAACTCTTGGGGACAAACTGGGACCTGGCATCATGGGAATGAGAAAGCCTACTCGACCAAAAGGGAGAAGAAAGAAATGAGACAAAATAAAATCTCAGTGGCTGAGAGATTTCAAAGAGAGTTAAGAGGTTATCCTGGAAGTTATTCTTAGGCATTTTATAGCTATCCCTTTTTTAGTTTATGGCATATTGGAGTGGCTGGAGGGAAGTGCCTGAAATTGTTGAGCTGTGTTCCGGTAGCCTTGACTCATGAAGAAGACTCTATAACTGAACAGCTTTTACACTGTGACTATGTGATTGTGAAAACCCTGTGTCTGATACTCCTTTTGTCCAGAATGTGGACAGATGAGTTAAATAAATAAATAAATAATAGGGGAAGATAAAGGGTAAAAATTGGGTAGATTGAAATACTATGGGTTAATGAGAGGGAGGAGTAAGGGGTATGGGATGTATGAGTTTTTTCCTTTTTCTTATTATTTCTTTTCCTCGGTGATGTAAATGTTCTAAAAATGATCATAGTGATGAGTACACAACTATGTGATGATTTTGTGATCCACTGATTGTATAATATGATTGGATTGTATGTGTGTGGATATTTCTCAATAAAAAATTGTTTTAAAAAGAGCAAGAATCTGGTTTGAAAAGAAAAGACACAGGGAGGACATGACAACCATCTCCATGTATCTGAAATGCTTTAATATGGAAGAGGGAATATCCTCCAAAGGCAGACAGTCAGCAAGAAGAACATTTCAGCTCAACCTAAGAAAAAAGACCCAAATAAGAAAATCATCCAGCAGTGGGGTGGGAGCTGCTTCCAAATAGATCAGGCCCCACTCCACCACAGAAAGTCTTTGTGCACAGCCTGGAGCTTTCTGTATTTGGTAGGATGGACTTCTATGTCCTATGGTTTATTTGCAAATTCATTGAGGTATTCATTTACTCAAAAAATATATATTGAGAAGACCCTATGTTCCAAGAAAGCGGGACTAAATGGCCTTTCAGAAGTTCTTTCTGATCAAGTCACATCTCTGCTTCATTCGAGAGCAGTGTTGGGGCTCTTATATGCACTATGGCATTCATTCAAGAAATATTTTTATTGGGGGCCAACTATCCCAGGACTACTTTTTCAGCAGCTGCTGAAACAGGACAGGTAAGATTCAGTCTGGGGTGCATGTATCTCAAGTTGGCAGGGGTGAGGCCCTTGGAACCACCTGTAGGAAACCCTGAGCCAGTTGAGAATCCAGGCCCAATTCCACATGACAGCATTTTGCTTGGCTGATCAGATCAGGGAAGAGATGACCCCAAAGAAGAAGTCAGTTGTTTGAGAGAAACAAGAAAAGGAATGTTAAAGAAAAGAGCTAAGGCACGAGTTCTGGGGAAAAAAGAAAACTAGAAAGGACCTAAGGCTAGGCTCTTAAATTGAATTAATGGAAACATTGGCAAAAGAAGCTGGAAGAGATGACAGAAAAGCTTGGAACCATATCAGGTTTTCTCAGAGAATATCCCTCCCCTTCTTTCTATCTCTACTCCCCATCCTCTCAATTACCTGGCTTTCTATACAAATGACCCCTCACACCACCACTTGTTCACTTTAAATACTTTTGACATGCAATCTACTTCTCATTAGGCCTTGCATTGTGTGATGGTTTCATTTCATGTGCCAACTTGGCTAGGTTAAGTATACAATTGGTTTGGTCAAGCAAGTACTGGTATGATTGTTACTGGAATGGTATTTTGTCAGTTGATTGCATCTATGGCTGATTATATCTACAATCACCAAAGGAGACGCCTTCATCAATAAGGGGAGTCTTCTCATCCAACCAGTTGGAAAGAGAAGCGGAGAACTGAGAATTTCAGCAGGGAGAAAGAAGAATTGTTATCTCTCCTTCAGCCAGCCCACTTCTTCTGGGGGATTCATCATCACCTTCATTGGAGTTTCCAGCTTGTAAACCACCCTATAGAATTTGGATTTGCCAATCCTCACATTTATGTGGGGCAATTCCTAAATAAATCTCTTAATATTCACAAATGTTAAATATGTGACTATTAAATACATAAATATTAAATCTATAAATAGCAGTCCTGTTTCTCTGGAGAACCACTAATACACATTGTTAGGAGATCAGTATAAAAAGCACTTTTTTTAGTAGAAAAATTTCCAAGCTCTCCTTTATCTCCATGATTAAAACACACACACACACACACACACACACACCTCACGGGGAGGCTCAGGAACATATGCTACTGTAGATGAGGGAAGTTGTTGAGATCCAGGAGAAAAGTGTGAATGAGGTTCATGTGGAATCTCCAGAGGTCCTCTGAGATCCCCCAAATAGGCTTTCTCATCCCTTATTCTTCCTGGGCCATTTCACTTATCTACCCCTGGAACAAGTAGCACTACTAGACCCACTTCTGAGAGTCCTCAGGACATGGCCCTCTGGGATGGGCCAAGACCCCAGCGGGGGAAACAATAAACAAGGAGCTGACCATACCAGATTTAGTAGAGCTAGACCCAGAGTCAGGCCCCACCAGGAACCAGAGAAGTTCCTAGGGAACCATTTTAGGGAAGATAGTATTCCCTGGGCAGGTTGTAGATGTCTAGGACTGTGCTGTCTGACTTATGTATCTTAACTCTTACAAAAACCCTGAGAAGTATGCTAGAGAGATGACTAAGCTGAGGATGACAAAAGTTAAGTGGCTTGTGAATGTTAGCAGCTAGCAGGTAGCAGAGCCAGAATTCAATCGAAGTCTGCTTAACAGCAAAGCCCAGGCCATTTATATGACACCATGTAGCCTTCTTTTTAGAGAAGGGCTAATTAATTGGCTCAGAAGAGCAGTTGCCAGACCAGAAGAGTCAAAGGCCTGCAGTATGTGAGCTGGAGACCAAGGGTTTGACATTGGTAGATTTGGACCCTCCCTTCCCTTTTCTCTATCCCACCTCCCTCCTGCTCCTTTACTAGAGTCCGGGAGAGGTGAGACCTTGGGAGGTGGGGGAGGGTGGTGAGCCTGCAGCTAAGATCAAGGCTCTGCAGGCCAAAGTGAATGAACCAGAGTTGTGGAATTCAGTCCTCCAGCAGTCATTAAGCATGAACCTACTCAGTGTAGACATCTACACTGGGGACACACACCCTAAGCTGTTAATGACAATTGGGGCTGTATATGACTGGTGGCTGGAAGAGAGGATCCAGGCAAGGAGAGCTCAGCCAATAGTTGAGAGTAGAGTGAGTGCCATGGATGAAGGCCCCTGGAAAAGGCTTCCAAGAGAGGGAGGGTCTCCCACCCAACTCTGGCCTATGCAGATATGTTTATTGATTGAACAAATGAAAACTGAAGCATGGTTTGAATTCAGATAGAAAGAAGAGTGGAGATGATATTCCAAGAAGGAGGGACATATCTTAGGGGCAGGAGCAAGTGAAAGAGAGAGGACTATCACCATAGTTGACATCAGGAAGTAGTAGGGGATAATGTGTGGTTGGGTAGGACTGACACATGCAAGGCCTTGAACTCCTAAAGAGTGTCTGTCTCATCCTTTAGGCACGTATCACTTGCAGGCATTGTACTATCTCCATTGGGTGTCTAAAAAACATCTCAGGCTTGTCCCAAACTGAACACTTGGCCTTTTCCCTAAATCCCAGTTTTTCACACTTTATTTGAGGATGGCAACTCCATTATCCCACTTGCTCAAGTGAAAAGTCTTGGAGTCATTCTTGATCCTTCTCTTTCTCTCATAAACTATACCCAATCCATCCGGCAAGAAAATTGGCTGTATCTTCACAACATATCCAGATTCTAGGATCCAACTCCTAACCTCCTTCACTCATTGCCCTGGTGCAGGCCCCAGCACCTCCGCCTATACCACTATAGTGGTCTCCTGATTGGTCTCCCTGCTATTATCTTTGCCACCTGGAGTCTGTTCATGGGCCAGTAGCTGCATGCATCCTTTCAAAATGCAAGTCAGACCATGTCATTCCTTTACTCAAAGCCCATCACTGTTGTCCATCTTTCTCACAGTGAAAGACCAATGTCTTATATCATCCTGCAAGGCCTGTAGCCTTACCATGCTCCCTCTCTGCCTCCCCTACCTTATCTCTCTGACTGTATCTCCTCCTCTCTTCTCCCTCCACTCATTCCCTCTTCTCTAGCCATATTGGCTCCCTGGTTGATCCTTAAACAACCCAGGCTCTCTTCACTTTTGAGGACTTGTGATTTCTGTTCCTTCTGCTTAGAATGCTGTTCCCTAGTGTTTTGGTTTGCTAAAGCTTCCAGAATGCAATATACCAGAAATGGATTGGCTTTTACAAAGGAGATCTATTAGGTTGCAAATTTACAGTTCTAAGGCCATGAAAATGTCCAAACTAAGGCATCCAGAGAAAGATTCTTGATGTTGAAGAAAGGCCACTGGCATCTTGGAACACGTCTGTCATCTGAGAAGTTATGTGGCTGGCATCTACTTGCTCTTGCTCCCACTTTGTTGTTTTCAGCTTCTGATTCCAGTGACTTTCTCTCTAAGGGTCTATGGGTCCTCGCTTTGCTTCTCTAGGGAAAATTTTGGGTTTCATCTCTTAGCTTAGCATCTTCAAGCTTCTGTTTTTCTTGGTTTCATCTCTCTGCCCTGTGTGTCAACTCTGAGCTCTCTCTCTCTGTTTTCTGCCTTTTATTCTCTTCATAGAGGATGCCAGTAAAAGGGTTAAGACCTACCTTGAATGGACAGGGTCACATCTCTATGGAAACAACCTAATCAAAAAGTGCCACCCAAACAATAGATCTGCCTCCACAAGATTGCATTAGAAGAACATGGCTTTTCTCATGCACATAACAGTTTCAAACCAGCACCATTAGATAGCTACATGGCTTGCTTCCATACCTCCTTGACATCTTCACTCTAAAGCAATCTCCTCAGTATGGCCTTCCCTCACCACCTAACCTAAACTTGTATTACTCTTCTCCCATGGCACTCCTACCCTTTCTTGCTTTGCTTTTCTTCATAGCATCAGTTATCAATGGACATAACTACATGTACAATTTATGTGCATCTCTCACAATTAGAATGTAAGCACCACGAAGACTGGAATTTTTGTCTAATTTGTTTATCGTTCTGCATCTAGTCCCTAGAACAGTGCCCAGCACATAGTAGGGATTCAATAAATTCTATCATGAATGATAGAAAACTTGGTCAGGGAGAATGTTGAAAGAAAACAAAAAGAGCAAAAATAACAAATTTAAATTTCTGCTCTCTGCTTATTTGTTTAGATTCTGTAGAGGTATCCATTCCCAGAATTTCCAGGAAGATGGCCTACTAGAGTAACTTGACATTAGCCCTGCTCCATGAAAGTGTTAGAGAAGGGATAGGAGGGCTACTGAGACAGCAATTCGGGAGTGTAGCTGATCTGGAAGAGATATCTGCACCTCATGCGGTTGCAGAGGCCAAGGAACTGAGAGGCAGAAAGCAGGACCCTGGTGCAGAGGCATGGAATTGCAGAGCCCACAGGAATGCACGGACAGGAACACAAGACCAGGAAGTAAGCCAGGGCATGTTCCTTGGGTGCGACCCTCACCAGTGCAGACCCATGATCAACGACTCACCTCACACCCCACCACTCACTCCCATTCCCTGTGCTCCAGGTGCATCCACCCCTCCAGCCTTCAGTGTACTTACCTGCTCCACAGCCCCATCCCAAGTGCAGCCCAATCCACCTCTCCTGCACCTTCCTGTACACTACCTCCCCCTCCCTGTTCCCTGCAGGCTGCTGCCAATGCATAAAGGTTGTGGGCACTAATTTCCATACCTAGGCTAACCCCACCCCCTGTCCATAGTGTTGTACAGCCTCACCCTGCCCTCCCTGAGCTCAGCACATCTGTTTACAGCACTCCCAGGCTCACGCATGTGCATGGGCCCCAATCACGTCATTCAGCTCTGGGAACTGCATGTTACAGTAGTCCTAGAATCACACATGTGCACAACCCTCAGTCTTGCTTCCTTACTCTGAGAAAGTGCTGACCTGCACAGCTGGTCACATCTGTCCCCAATCCATGAAGGCATAATGCCAACTTGCTGCCACAGCCATACACATGCACATAAAGGGCCCCATGCCTTAGACCAGCGCACACCAGGGTTGCACCTCCCATACTGGTACACCTGCACAGCTATATCCTCCCTGGCCACTGGGCACCAACATTCACAAGCATCAGAGTAACATCCCCAACCTGTGTCCATACCTGTTCTGAAACAAATCATTGTACTGAGTGCTCCACCCCATGCCCTGCTCCCTGCTGTACAATCATCCCGCAAACACAAGGCCTTAGACCACTCAAAGAAATCAATTCCCAAAGTAAATCAATCAAGATATTTACATGCAATGAAGACAGCAGAAGATCACTAAGCATATCACAATGCAAACAGATACAGCCCTGCTTAATGACTAAATTAAAACAAATAGAGGAGACACAGACATTGGAACAATAAAAGATGTTCATACAACTGTACTTAGTAAAATAAGTGGGATAGCAAATGACATAAAGGAGATCAAGAAGACAGTTGAAGAGCACAAAGAGGAATTTGAAAGAATAAATAAAAAAATAGCAGAAATCACAGACATTAAAGACTCTGTTGACCAAATGAAAAACATACTAGAGGCAAACAACACCAGATTTGAAGAGACAGAAGAAAGAATCAGTGATTTAGAGGACAGGATAATTGACTTCAAAGACTCAAAACAGCAAATGGCAAAAAAGATAGAAAAAATTGAATGGGAACTCAGGGAAATGACAGACAAAACAAAGAGCACAAATATAAGAATATTGGTGTCCCAGAAGGAGAAGAGAGGGGTAAAGGGCTAGGAAGAATAGTTGAGGATATAATGGGGGAAAACACCCCAGCCCTCATAAAGGACATAAATGTACAAGTAAAAGAAGCCCAAAGAACTACAAACAGAATAAATCCAAAAAGGCCTTCCCCAAGGCACGTATTAATCAGCCTGCCAAATGTTGAAGAGAAGCAGAAAATCCTGAAAGTGGTGATAGAAAAGCAATCTGTCAGACATATATGGGTCATTGCATCAGAAAGCACAATGTTATACCACTGCTCTAGTGCTCATGGAACATTCTCCAGGATGGATCATTTGCTGGGACACAAAACAGGTCTTTATAAATTTTAAAATACTGAAATTATTCAAAGCACTTTCTCTGATCACAATGGGATGAAGCTGGATCTCAATAACCACCAAAGAATGAGGACATTCACAAATATATAGAGATTAAATAACCCATTCTTAAACAACCAGTGAGTCAAATAGAAATTGCTAGAGAAATCTGTAGCTATCTGGAGATGAATGAAAATGAGAATACAACTTATCACAACTTACAGGATGTGGGAAAGGCTGGGCTGAGAGGGAGATTTATTGCCTTAAATGCCTATATTAAAAACAGGAAGGAGCAAAAATCAAGGACTTAACAACTCACCTGGAGGAGCTTGAGAAAGAACAGCAAACTAACCCCAAAGGAAATAAGAGAAGAGAAATAATAAAGATTAAAGCAGAGATAAATGAATGGGAGAACAAAAGAAGGATAGAAAGAATCAATAAAACAAAAGTTGGTTCTTTGAGAAAATCAATAAAATTGATGGGCCACTAGCAAGACTCATGAAGAAAAAAAGAGAAGATGCAAATTAACAAAATCAGAAATGAGAAGGGCTGTGTTACCACAGACACTGAATAAATAAAAGTATTCATAACAGGATACTATGAACAACTATACACCAACAAACTACACAACTTAGATGAAACGGACAAATTTCTGGAGTCACACAAACAAGCTACACTGACTCAGGAAGAAATAGAAGATCTCAACAAACCAATTACAAGTAAAGAGATTCAAACAGTCATCAAAAACCTTCCTACAAAGAAAAGCCCAGGGCCAAATAACTTCACAGGGGAATTTTATCAAACATTCCAGGAAGAACTAACACCAATCCTGCTCAAACTTTTCCCAAAAATTGAAGAAAAAGAAACTCTACCTAACTCATTTTATGAAGCAAATACCATTTTAATACCAAAGCTGGGTAAAGATGCTATAAGAAAAGAAAACTACAGGGCAATCTCCCTAATGAACATAGATGCAAAAATTCTCAATAAAATATTAGCAAATCAAATCCAACAGCACATTAAAAGAATTATATAACATGACCAAGTGGGGTTTATACCAGGAATGCAAGGATGGTTCAATACAAGAAAATCAATTAATGTAATACAGCACAGTAACAAACCAAAAGGGAAAAATCACATGATCATCTCGATTGATGCTGAAAAAGCATTAAACAAAATTCAGCATTCTTTTTTGATAAAAACAATCCAAAAGATAGGAATCAAAGGTAACTAGCTCAATATGATAAAGGGAATATATGAAAAACTGATAGCCAGCATCATACTCAATGGAGAGAGACTGAAAGCCTTCCCCTGAAGATCAGGTACAAGACAAGGATGCCCACTGTCACCAGTGTTATTCAACATTGTGCTAGAAGTTCTAGCTAAAGCAATCAGGCAGGACAAAGAAATAAAAGGCATCCAAATTGGAAAGGAAGAAGTAAAACTCTCATTATTTTCAGGTGGTGATAGTATACTTGGAAGATTCTGAGAAATCTATAGCAAAGTTACTTGAGCTAATAAACAAATTCAGCAAGGTGGTGGAATATAGAATTTATGTGCAAAATCAATAACATTTCTATACACAAGCAATGACCTAGCTGAGGAGTCAGTAAAGGAAAAAATTCCATTCAAAATAGCAACTAAAAGAATCAAATACTTAGGAATGAACTTAACTAGGGATGTAAAAGACTTGTACATAGAAAACTACAAAACATTGCTAAAAGAAATCAAAGGAGATCTAAATAGATGGAAAGACATTCCCTACTCATGGATAGGAAGGCTAAATATAGTTAAGATGTCAATTCTTCCCAAGTTGATCTATAGATTCAACACAGTACCAATCAAAATTCCAACAACCTACTTTGAAGATTTGGAAAAGCTAACTACCAAATTCATCTGGAAGGAAAAAAGACCCCAAACAGCTAAAAGCATCCGAAAAAAAGAAGAATGAAGTGGGAGGATTAACACTCCCTGACTTTAAAGCCTGTGATAGGGTGGGCCACGGTAGCTCAGCAGGCAAGAATGCTTGCCTGCCATGCCAGAGGACCCAGGTTCGATTCCCGGTGCCTGCCCATATGAAAAAACGAAAAAAGAAAAGCTTGTGATATATGCCAGAGTGGTCAAAACAGCATGGTACTGGCACAAAGACAGAAGCATTGACCAATGGAATTGAATCAAGACTGCAGAAATAGACCACCAAATCTATAGTCAACTGATTTTTGACAAGGCCCCCAAATCCTCAGAACTGGGATAAAATAGTCTTTTTCAATAATTGGGCATGGAAGAACTAAATATCAATAGCCAAGAGAATAAAAGAGGTCCCCTATCTTATACCCTACACAAAATTAACTCAAAGTGGATCAAACACCTAACTATAAGAACTAGCACCATAAAAGCTGCTAGAAGAAAATGTAGGGAAACATCTTCAAGACCTAGTAGTAGGAGGTAGCTTCCTAAACTTTACACCCAAAGCACAAGCAACAAAAGAAAAAACAGGTAAATGGGAACTCCTCAAAATCAAATGCTTCTGCACCTGAAAAGACTTTGTCAAAAAGATGAAGAGGCAGCCAACTCAATGGGAGAAAATATTTGAAAATCACATATCAGACAAAGGTCTGATTTCTTGAATGTACAAAGAAATCATACAATTCAACAACAGAAGAACGAACAATCCAATTATAAAATGGGCTAAATATATGATAAGGCATTTTTCTGAAGAGCAAATACAGATGGCTCAAAAGCACATGAAGAGATGTTCATTTTCACTGGCTATAAGGGAAATGCAGATCAAGACTATAATGAGATACCACTTCACACCTGTAAGAATGGCTGCTATTAAATAAACAGGAAACTATAAATGTTGGAGAAGATGTGGAGAAACTGGGACACTTATGCACTGCTAGTGGGAATGTATAATGGTGCAGTCACTATGGAAGACTGGCAGTTCCTTAGGAAAGTAAATACCGAGTTGCCCTAAGACCCAGCAATAGCACTACTTGGTATATACCCAGAAGAGCTGAAGGCAACAACACAAACAGACATTTGCACACCGGTGTTATAGCAGCATTATTCACAATTGCCAAAAGATGGAAACAAACCAAATGCCCATCAGCAGAAGAGTGGATCAACAAAATGTGGTATATACATACAATGGAACATTATGCAGCAGTTCAACAAAATGAAGTCCTGAAGCACATGACAAGATGGATGAGCCTTGAGGACATAATGCTGAGCGAAATAAATACACAAATTAATATGTATAATTAATATTTTTGTTAACTTCTCTGAGATAATGGTGCAAATTCTGGTAGTAATTTTTTTCACTTTTTGTTTTTTTTCTCATAACCAAGTTAAAATAAATACATGTCATTGACAGTACTGTCTAATCTGATGGAATTGTTTGAAGAAAATTCAGTTATATCTTTCTATTTCTTTCTTTCACCCATTGTTCTAACTTACTAACATTTAATGCACAATGTATATGAGTAGATCTAAGCCCTTTCATTTTTGTGCTATTAAAGATTGGACTATTTTATAACTCAGGGAGCATGCAAAACAATTGTTAGGAGCATAAGCCCATTCTGTTATAAGTTGTATATTTAGCATTAATTGCTGCTGTTAGAAAATCTACTCACTCTATATGCCCCAATAAAGATACTGATGACATACATCATGGAATGAAAAAATGGAAAGCACTGAATTGTCTAACCTCACAGTGGATCTGTTCTGTGTGTGAGTCATCTGTGAATATACTAAAGATATAAGCAGATTTCCGGTGACTTTGTTTATGTTGATTTTTTGAGTTTTAGTGCTGACCTGTTGCATTATTCTTTAGTTTATATAAAATGACACTGTTACTAGGTCCTCAGTTGTTCTCATCAACAATTTGGGTTTATATTTTAAATGTTAAACTAAAGGTATGATTGTAGAAGGGAGTGAATTGGTTTAAAAATAAATAAATATTTTTAAAAATTTTATTTTGTTGTATGTAGAAAATTTGAAGGCATGTTTCTTCAATATAAAAGACCTTTGATAACATGGAATATTGAAATTGATTTAAAGTCGAATAGTTAAACTTGGCAAAAAGTGTTTTACATGTCATTGCTAAGTTTTAATGAGATTCATTAGAGGATGACATGGGCTTGTTTGATTGGTGTGTAAATGGCATTTGAGTTCTATATTCTTATTACTCAAGATATCATATACCAACATAAAATACTCAATGAGAGTTTGGGGTATTACAAATTGCTAATTTATAATTCTTACTGATGTAGGAAAAAAAAAAAAAACAGGCCTGAATATTCTCTTGGGGGAAACAGGACACTAAAGAAAAGGGTAAATGCATCAGAAAGCCAGAGGAAGAATTTTAAGGTCATTTAGCCCATTTCCTGTCCTGCTAGGCCTGCTTCCTAGGCCACAGGAAGTTTGCTCAGAAACTCTGGGAAAGAGGATTCATAGACTCTTGTGACAGCCTCTTCTGCATACCTGCCTTGCTCAACTCTGTTAGCAAAGCCTTTTTTAATGAAGTATCCCAGACCTGTTGCCTCTTGTCAGTTCACTCATACATTAGAAAATTGAGGATAGTTTCTTTCAGTGACCTGTATCTAAGTACAAATAACCAAGTTTCTGTAGCCTTTTCATTCCTGGCGCCTATCTCTATAGGCCTACGCAGTTTTAATAAGATGATTTATAGAAAGAAGCTTCCCTTATGTTTATTTTACATTCTAGTAAAGGAGAAGGAAGCACCACTGGGATTGTTTTTGTTACCTAGCTTTTTTTTTTTATCCTTCACTTAGCTTTCCATATGCTACAAAAACCCTAAAAGGGTTGTTAGGAATCATGATATTTATTTGGAGGTAGGAGAAGGGTGTCATTCTGTGATTCTGATATATTGTACCTATGTTTTTAGTTAGGTTTTTTATTCCTAAACTAAAAAGAATCCAGACCATTTCTGTTGGGCTTTGATATACTGTTATGCAATGGATTATGCTTCAAATAATAAGGCTCTGCTTTGAGAACCTAGTTAGAAGTGGGGAGTGCGGGAAAGAACTGTCCATCTTCTCTTACTTGTTATTCCTAGTTGGAGACAGAGGGCCTGACTTTTCATTCTGGTGTAAAGTCCTGATCTAAAGAGAACTTATGGTAGTTCCCTTAGTTTTATTCTTGGTTAAGAAAAAAATTGTAATATGTTGCTACAAACCAGTCAATCATTGTGAAGTGTCCCTGTAACCATAACCTCGACTTCTTTGCAATTTATAACATCCCCACCTCAAATCTAGGTAGTTAGAGGAAAAAAAGATTTCAGAGAGCCTGTGTCCCTGATGTTCCATCCAAGTCTGCCTTTCTGGTCAAAAGAGTTTTTTAAAATATTTTCCATTAGAGCTTTACGGTTTGCAAAAGTGCTTTCTACACATTTTCTAATTTCATGGTAAATGTGATAAAATACAATTTGTTAAGTAAATTTCAGTTTGCTAATGGGGAAATTTTTTTTTAATGGTCAGTATATCTTGAAGAATTTGTCTAGTTCTTGTTACAACCTAGTGATATCTCATTTTTAAGACTTCTGCAATTATTGGTTGCTCGACACTTCAGAGGTAGGAATAAAACAGTTAGCATGTTATAATTGCTGATTTAAAAATAGACTTTAGAACAAAATGGTTGATTATAAGATTTACATTTAAGAGCAAAGAAGGAAAATTATATTATTGAAAAGAGACTATTCAGGCTTTATTTCTGTTGTGAAGTTTATACATATTTTTTAAAAACCTATATTATCACACCAGAGATTTTAGATTCTTTTCTGGTTACAAGCATTGCTAGTAGTTGGATTATATATATTTTTTATTCATTTCTCTTAGGGGGAGAATTGTAAAGAAACAAAAAGGTTCCAGATGAATGTGTCCTAGAAATAAAAATGGAAATATTCTTACTTCAAAAAAAAAACATTGCTCAATGTTGAGAAAGTCTTCCCTGTGCTGGTTTGAAAGGATGTATGGACCCTAGAAAAGCCATGTTTTAATCCTAATCCCATTTTGTAAAGGCAGCCATTTCTTCTAATCCCTATTCAGCATCGTATGCTTGAAATTATAATTAGATCATCTCCCTGGAGACGTGATTTAATCAAAAGTGGTTGTTAAACTAGATTAGATGATGACATGTCTCAACCCATTTGGGTGGGTCTTGATTAGTTTTTGGAGTCCTATAAAAGAGGAAACATTTTGGAGAATGAAAGAGATTTGGAGAGAGCAGAGAACGCTGCAGTACCACGAAGCAGAGAGTCCAAGAGCCAGCAACCTTTGGAGATGAAGAAGGAAAATGCCTCCTGGGGAGCTTCATGAAAGCCAAAGCCAGGAGAGAAAGCTAGCAGATGACGCCGTATTCGCCATGTGCCCTTCTGGCTGAGAGAGAAACCCTGACTATGTTCGCCATGTGCCTTCTCACTTGAGAGAGAAAAACCCTGACTGTGTTTGCCATGTGCCTTCTCACTTGAGAGAGAGAAACCCTGAAATTCATTGGCCTTCTTGAACCAAGGTATCTTTCCCTGGATGGCTTTGATTGGACATTTCTATAGATTTGTTTTAACTGGGACATTTTCTCAGCCTTAGAACTGTAAACTAGCAACTTATTAAATTCCCCTTTTAAGAAAGTCATTCCATTCCTGGTATATTACATTCTGGCAGCTAGCAAACTAGAACATCCCCTTAGCTGTGTTCTGTTATCCTTTCATTCCTTCACCTAGTCAGATGGTAACTTGAGGTTCAGTTGAGAGAGAAAGGATTTTAGATGCTTCCTCTTTGCCAGGCAGGCGGCCTGTTTGGGATAAGAAAATAGAAAACCCAAGCCTCATCTCACCCTGGTGCTGGAGGGAGGAATGTGGAGATGAACTGGGATGGTTGGTGGGACATGGAATCGATGTGTGTGTGTGTGTGTGTGTGTGTGTGTGTGGCAGGGAGTATGGGGGTGGGGTGGGGTTGGCAGGCAGTGGCATGGAGCGGGAGGCTGGGGGCATAAATGAGGTTTTGTTTCCTGCTTCTGTCATAAGCACTAACATGTCCCACGCTGAGGGCAAATCACTCACTATTTCGGCCTCCATGCAGTCACTTGCAAAATGAACTTCTACTCCACCTTGCCTATGTTAGACCTCGTCTAACTCTCCATGTTCCATGATTCCATGGCATTCTCAGAAGCCTACGCAGCAGCAGAAGTCAAAAGGAGAGAACATTTAATTGAACGGTGACCATGAAAATGTTCTCAAAATAACTCTCAGTTTGTACAGCCCAATTAACATTTTAAAAATGTTGTTTGTTCCCCATAGCTGGCTTCTCCTCAACATTTTTTATTTCCAGCCTGGGTTGATGTCATTAATAAAATTAAAGTGGAAACAAGTCAGTGCTGGAGCAGAGAGATATGCCCTAAGTGGTAACTACTAAATTAAATTAGCCATAGCCTCTTAAATTCTATTTAAAAACCAGACATGGAAAAAGAAATCATAGAAAGGAAGAGGCCCAAAGAAAGATATTTTTTTGCGTAGAGGGGCCTGAAGTAATAGATAATTGGCAAATTTCTTGTCAACTCTGCCACATTAGTCCCAGTGGAATTATATGTCAGTTGTATAAACTGTTATAAATTATTATCAGTTTTTGGAAAAATTACATCCAGACAGAAAAGCTAATGTCCTAGGGGAGCTTTAGCTCTGAAATACTCAGATTTGGAAACAAAATTAATTGCTTCCAAAAGCTGCCACAGCAGCTAGCAACCACTTAGGGGTGTGGAGAAGATTATTCCAAATCAGTATCATCAAGACACAGCAGTTATTGAAGCTGGGAGGGGGAAGTTTAGAGGTTATCTAGGCAACCTCCCACTCAACTCTAGAAATTAGAATATGACCAAACAAAAGGGCCCTTTCATCAATTCATCCAATACCTACTTCTTCCCAGGTGCTAGATCCTGGAGAGACAAGGCAGACAATGCTCTTGCTTTACAAAGCTTACAATTTCATAAAAAGAAAAAAAAAAAACTTGAACATTATGATAAGAACAGTGAAGGAAAAAGAAAATAACCAGGGCACTTAACTTTGACAGGGTGGTTAGGGAAGGCTTCTTTGAAGAAATGAAATGGAGACTTAGCAGGTAAGGAGGAACTGGCTGGGTGAAGATTGAGAGCAAGACCCATCCAAACAGAGACAGCAGCATGTGCAAAGGTACTGAGGTGGGAAAATTAAATATCTGCCCTGATGCAGAGGGAAATATAGAAATAAAAGCCTATGGAGAACAATTTGCTACAAAACATTGTTTCATCGTTTATAAAATGTAGAGAAGCCCATTACCTTCCCTGAAGTTTCATAGCTAGTGAGTGGAACAGGGGAACTACGAACCCAAAATCCTGAACCCTGTAATTGCACTAGTTCTCTGGCTACTGCACTTTGCCATGCTACTTTTATAGCCTGTGTAACATCTGCACACTCCACTAGCACAAGAGCTCCATGAGGGGGTTAGCGCTATCCTGAACAACAGACAGTCCCAAGTTCTTAGCATAGTGCCCAGAACATAAAGGCTCAATCAATATTTGCTGAAAGCTGAATGAATGGATTGATGGACAGAAAAATGAAGGTTGAACGTCCTCAGCTCTTAATTGGAAAATTCACCTGTGAGAAGGTAGTTCTGCAGCCATGCATGCCCCAGTCTTGTCTTCAGGCACATAGAGGGAGTTCAGGTACCATTACGTGCTAATTCACCATTCAAGATTATAATCCAGTAGCGAATTTTATAATGACCATGGTGCTCACAAATATTTTCTGAATTTTATTTCTTATTGTTTTCCATAGGTAATTCATCTGCACAATTCAAAAGTCAAAGCAGTATGACATGGTGGACTTTGTGAAGTCTCACTGCCACCTGTCCCCGGCTACAATATCCCCAACCCATCCTCCAGCCCCTCTAAGGGAGGCTGATTATGGCAACTGGTTTGCTTGGGACAGTCTCAAGCTGCTCCTAGAGTCTTGGTATAAATATCGATGACAACCCCCCTCAAAAATATCCCATATAGGCCAAAACAATATGGTTATCTTACCTATAGTTAAATACTTTTGTTAGTTACTTTTCATTTTTCTTTAGTTCAAACAAATAAGAATATATTTCAAGCACATAAGAATATATATATTCCCATTTCCCCCTCTTTCTTAAATGTTTTTGTCAGTACCTTGCTTTTCTCCTTAACAATGTGGAGCACATTCCATAATAGAACACAGAGGTGGTCCTCAATCTTTTTTGTGCCCCCACAGACCACAGAATCTGCTGTGTGGATGATCATGGCTATTAACAGGCAATTGTATTATTTCTAGTTGTTTGCTATTACAAACAATGAAGCAACACTACATCATTTTCATATGCGATGCGTCTATAGGAACAAATACTAAGAAGTAAGATTGCTGGATGAAATGCAACACAATCATGATAGATACTGCCAAATTTCCCTCCATTGGGGTTGTGACATTCTGCAATCTTAAAATGGGGTATGAGAGAGTCTATTTTCCTACAACCTTGCTCTCAAATGACTCATGGCCTATGTGACAGTCCAAAATTAGAACCTGTGACCTGGAGGTGAACACATTTGGCTTATCGTTTTCCCAGTTCCAGACCTCACTCCCCAGACCTGCTAAAGAAATGCTAGTATGTTGATATTTTGTTCCAATAAGTGATAGGATCTGATGAAAATTCTTCTAAAGCATTCTTTAAAAATCAAATGATTTCATCAATATTAAGATGAAATCAATATTTAATATTTCAATATTTTCCTGTTGTTGTTTTTTTGTCAACCAATCATGGCTTTTCTATTGACTCTCCTGATAGTGTTTGCTAACCAGTGGTGCTTCTTTAGTCTGATGCATATTAAGAACTATGGAAGATGGAAGACAGTTTGGTGGTTCCTCAGGAAGCTAAGTATAGAATGGCCATATGATCCAGCAATCCCATTACTAGGTATATATTCAGAAGAATGGAAGGCAAGGACATAAATGGACGTTTGCACACTAATGTTATAGCAGCATTATTTACGAGTCCCAAGAGATGGAAACAGTCCAAATGTCCATCAACGGATGAGTGGCTAAATAAGCTGTGGTATATACATACAATGGAATATTATGCAGCTGTAAGGCAGAATAAAGTCATGAAACCTGTAATAATATGGATGAAACTTGAGGACATTATGCTGAGTGAAATTAGCCAAAAACAAAAGGATAAATACTGTATGGTCTCACTAATATGAGCTAACATTAATGAGTGAATTTTGAGAATTGAAGTTAAGAACACAGGAGATAGAAATAGGGTAGAGATTGGGCATTTGGTACTGAAGGAGTACAGATTGTGCAACAGGACTGATTGTAGAAACTCAGGAATGGGTAGCACAATACTATCTGCTTGTAGCACAATAATATAAATACCCTGAATGAAGTTGAATGTGAGTATGATTGAGGGAGAAGGGATGGGGGCACATATGAAACCAGAAAGAAAGATAGGAGATAAAGACTGAAACAGTATAACTTAAGAATGCCTAGAGTGGACAATGATGGTGATTAAATGTACAAATATAAAAACGTTTTGCATGAGGGAAAATAAATGAATGTCAACATTGCAAGATGTTGAGAATGAATGGTATATACAAAAAAGAACAATCAATGCAAGCTAGGGTCTATAGTCAACAGTAACATTCTAATATGCTTCCACTGAATGTAACAAAGGCAGTATGCCAAAACTAAATGTCAACAGGCAGAGGGATGGGGCAGGGTGTGGATTCTTGGTGGAAGAAAGGGGAATGTCTTCATACAGATTACAGTGGTGAAGGCATGGCTATCTACTTAGGTTGGATTGTATGATGTGTGAATAAAACTGTTTAAGAATGAACAGAGAGAAACAAGTGCTAGAGAAAATGCAGAGAATATTCACTGCCTGTAGGGAAACTAAAAAGTGCAGCCCCTTGGAGGGCAGTGTGGGGCTCCAAAGGAGGCTAGGGGTGGGGTTGCCATGTGATCTTGAAACCCCGTTGCTCAATATAAACCTGAAGGACCTGAGTGTGGGACACAAATGGACATTTGCACACTGATGTTTGTGGCATTTATGGTGTTTATGTTCATGATTCACAGTGAATGGAGGTGGCCTAAGGGTACAACAACTGAGGAATGGTAGGGGAAACTATGGTTATACATACAGCGAACTACTGAGCGGCTGCAAAAAAAAAAAAAAAAGAAATTGTGAGGCAAGCAACTAGGTGAATGAATCTTAAGGACTATATGATGAATGAAATGTCAGAAACAAAAAGACAATATTATCATGCCTCACTCAATGGACTAACTATAATATAAAAACTCAGTGAACTGAAGTCGAAAGCACAGGTTAGCAGGTTGGGGCCTATTGTAAAGGGTCCTAGATTGTAAGCTCTTACAGCAATCACATATATTCAGTACAGGTAACTGTTATTTCTAAATTCTGAGATACTGAGCTATTTGTATATAACCTGGTTGTTCCCAGAAACTTTGGGTATTTATGTGATACCTGAGACTTAGCGCTCTGAAGCTATGCAAGTCAGTAGCACCCCATACAAGAACTGTTGAAAAAGGGGTCAGACTTATACTAGAGATATGAAAGAAGCTGATCTGGATAGGACTAAGGTAAATCAGAATACAGGGTAAAGGATGATAACATCCGTATTTTAAAACTTCAACTTCTGTGTGAGACCAAAGGGAGAGATGTTTATTTGGTGCAAAATTTAAATTTGGGATAGCACATTACATAATTTAACATGTATGGTTAGTTTAGTTGAACACTATAAATACATGGAATCTTGAATAGGGCATGAGATCTTATTGGTTTGTCCAGGTTAGTGTGATGTCCTGATATATCCCAGAGTAATCTGGGCAATGAATAAAGAAATACTTGTAAGGTCCACTTGGGGGATTGGGGAAAAAGGAAGAAATATTCAATTTCCCCATTTGGAGAATTTCTCATATCCTTACAAGCGGTGGGGACAACCAAATCAATAGGCCAAACCCTCAATCTTGGGTTTCACTCCTCTGAAACTTACTCCTGCAAAGGATAAGCTAAGCAAACTTAAAATTATGCCTAAGAGTCACCACCAGAGAACCTCTTTTGTTGCTCAGATGTGGCCACTCTCTCAAGTCAACTTGGCAGGTGAACTCACTGCCCTCCCCACTACATGACTCCCAGGGGTGTAGATATCCCTGGCAACATGGAACAGAAGTTCTGGGATGAGTTAGGCCCTGGCATCATGGGATTGAGAAAGTCTTCTTGACCCAAAGGGGGAAGAGAGAAATGAGACAAAATAAAGTTTCAGTGGCTGAGAGATTTCAAACAGGGTTGAGAGGTTATCCTGGAGGTTATTCTTATGCATTATATAGATATTCCTTTTTAGTTTATGGTGTATTGGAGTGGCTGGAGGGAAGTACCTGAAACTGTTGAACTGTGTTCCAGTAGCCTTGATTCTTGAAGACGATTGTATGACAACATATCTTTTAGAATGTGACTCTGTGATTGTGAAAACCTTGTGTTTGATGCTCCCTTTATCCAGGGTATGGACAGATGAGTGAAAAAATATATGGATAATGAATAAATAAACAATAGGGGGTTAAGGGGTAAAATAAATTGGGTAGATGGAAATACTATTGGTCAATGAGAGGGAGGGGTAAGGGATATGCAATGTAAGAGGTTTTTCTTTTTTCTTTTTATTTCTTTTCTGGAGTGATGCAAATGTTTTAAAAAATGATCATGGTGATGAATACACAACAATTTGATAATATTTTGAGCCATTGATTGTACACCATGTATGGATTATATTTGTGTGAAGATTTGTCAATAAAAATATTTTTTAAAAAAAGAACTATGGAAGATGGTTCTATAATCAGGAGAAATCAGGATTTAAGGGATGATTTTGATTACTGAATCATTATATAAATATTCCTTTTTGCTTTCTGGCATATCTGAGAAGACAGAGGGAAACTCCTGAAATCTCCAAATTGTAACCCAGCTGCCTTAATCTCTGCTAATGACTGTATAGCTTTTATTTTCTGCTCCTGTGATTGTAAAACCCTTGTGACTAACCTTCATTTGCACCCAGTTATCCAGTTTTTCAACTTTAGAGTATCGTTATCACTAAAGACAGCCTCTAATGTTTACTAATGAAGGGTTTTGGGTCAGCCCAAAATTAACCCACCCCAAGTCCAAAGTCATCTTGATAACCGAGACTGGATCTAACCAAAGTGGGCTCGCCTGACATGCACAGTAGATTGGACTTTAACCTACAAGTCACCTATACCTCATTGCACCATTTTCTTACCCACGTTCTGTGACTAAGCATGTCATCCATCTGCGCATGCTCAGTAATTAGATCACCTCTAATTACATCACCTGGGACCACTGTGCTCATTATCCTAAACCCCGCCCATCTTTTTCTCTCATAAAACTACGAGAATTACTGTAGTTTGAGGAGACAGATTTTGGGCCGCTAGGCCATCTGCTGTCCCACTACATGGCTAGTAATAAACTGTTTCTCGCTTTGAAATCTCAGTGTCTCAGGAATTGGTTATTGAGTGCATCGGGCTATAGAATCCATGGTCTTTGTTCAGAAATGGTTCTGTCAGTAAATATGTTGGGACCACAGTAATTAGGTATGTAGCCTTTGGGAGGTACTCACCCAGCCCCACACTTTTCAAACCCATCAGGCAAATGAGGTAAGTTGAGTTTATTGCCCACATCCTGCTGTTAGAATGGCCTTGCTAGAATAAAGAAAATGAACCCAACTGGAAGCTAAAAAAAAAGAAGAGACTACGTTATTTAACTCATTAGGGAAGCGTTTCTCAAGCTGTGGTCCTTGGATGACCTACATCTGAATAACCTGAGGTGCCTATTAAACAGGTAGCTTCGGCTGCACTTGTAGCCACTCAGTGCCTCTTTGCCAGTCTCATCAAATGCCAGTTTTCTCATCATTATACACAGATGTCCATAATCATTGACAGGAGACCAGACACTCTGGTACAGGACAACAGACAATCTGTAGGAAACTCCCGGCTCCTCTCACCCTGACTTTTAGAGAAGATTGCTTTTCTTTTCTGTTTTAACTCATGGTTTTAAATACATGTTTTATTATAAAAAGTTTCAAGCATATACAAAAGTGGAAAAGAATAGTTTAGTAACCTCCATGTACTCATCACCCAACTTCTGTAGTTAGCAAATCACAATCTTGTTTCATCTACCTTCCACCCTTGGAAATCCTAGACAACATGCTAGTCATCTCTAGATATATTGTAATATGTACCTAGAATCCCTCCTGCTCCCACAGAGGAGTGGGATTTTGAGCAGAGCGTGGGATGCCCCTGGGGCAGGTAGAGGGAAGGCAGCTCAGCCAGCTTTGCCTAGCTGTGCTGTTAACCAGGTGTCTGCTGCATCAGCTCCAGGCTGGGCTGTTAACCAGGTGTCTGCTGTATCAGCTCCAGGCTGGGCTGTTAACCAGGTGTCTGCTGCATCAGCTCCAGGCTGGGCTGTTAACCAGGTGTCTGCAGCATCTGTTCCAGGCTGGGCTGTTAACCAGGTGTCTGCTGCATCTGCTCAGGGCTGGGTGTTAACCAGGTGTCTTCTGCATCTGCTCCAGGCTGGGTGTTAACCAGGTGTCTGCAGCATCTGTTCCAGGCTGGGCAGTTAACCAGGAGTCTGCTGCATCTGCTCAGGGCTGGGTGTTAACCAGGCATCTGCAGCATCTGTTCCAGGCTGGGCTGTTAACCAGGTGTCTGCAGCATCTGTTCCAGGTTAGGCTATTAACCAGGTGTCTGCTGCATCTGCTCGGGGCTGGGTGTTAACCAGCTCTGAGGGGTATATTGGACTCCTTCTAAGGTCCCTCCAAGTTCTAAAATGCAAGTTCCATCCTATGCCCTGGAGGGGCTGGTCCTGCTGGGCAGAGCGAGAACCAGGTGTGAGGGCTTTCTTTACAGAGACAATGGCGCTGGGCTGTAGAGAAGACAATCCTGACACCGAATAACACCCTGTGGGTGCTATTTTTGCTACAAATGAAGCACAGGTTGTGTCTAAAGTGCTTTGTCATGGCTTGAATATTTTGCCAGATTTCGCCCCCCTCCCCACTTTAATTGGTTTGGCTTTTGCATTTCATCAGCAGTTTGCCTTCCCATCCCTACTCCATACGAGCATCTAGTTCCAAAAAGCATCAGCTCCATTGCCGCATCCTCAATGTCCCACCTGTACTGGAAGAAGTTTTTTTCCTCTTTTTTTTTTTTTTTTTTACGGGAAAAGATGGTCGTCTGCAATATAAAATTTCTGGGTTTTTTAGGAAAAAACAATCACTTCATTAACCACCTTATAAAATGCCACTTTATGGGTTGTAGCCGTGATAAGCTATTATTTGCTATCTTCTACAATCCATAGCCTTCAAACCAATTGTGCTTCTGAGATTGCTGAAGTCTTAACAGTGTAACAGGCAATGATGAAACCAAAGTGCATTGTCAAATGACAATGGCGAAACCAAAGTGTGTTGTCAAATGATAATGGCAAAACCAAAACACTTCGAAAGGAGGCTTGAGGCTCACACTCCTTGGCATCAATAATAGTGATAGCAAGGAGATAACAAGAATAAATTGCAAACCCAAACTGCAGGCACTACAAAAGCAGCCAATTAATCATTTCAAAGTTACAAAGTTTCCTCCTAAATTGTAAGCCTCAGCTCTTCATGATGAGGCTCTTGATCTCTGCCCCATGTCAGCAAAGGGCCCCTTGCTGTCGAAACTCCTTTTCATGAAATTGGCAACTCCGCATTCTGATTTCTACAGATTCTCTTTACCCCAATAATTTTCCAGTGGCCAAGGTCTTTCATCACAGGCAAACTCTGCATAAAGGGGATACGTTTCTTCAGCTCTGAGCCACCGCTCTGATATCTGATGAAAGATCACGGTCTCAGTGGAAGAAGCAAACAGTTGGGACCCAAGGCTCGCATTTCTCAGCCTGGTCAGTGCCTTGCTCTGTGACTCTTCAGGTGCCTGGGTCTGAAGGATACTTAGTACTTGGAAAAGAGGAGAGGCGCTAGGATCCCATTTCCTTGTGGGATCTTTAACGGCTTGATAAACGGAACCTGAAAATGTAAATTACAAGAATAGGGTTGCTTTCTTCACCCATGTAGTTGAAAAAAATGTCAAAGAATAAGACTATAGGTTGGCAATGGTGTCCGAAAATGGGAGTATAAATTGGTATATTTCTAGAGAACCGTTTGGCAATACATGCCAAAAAGCCTTGAAAATGCCTTTTATTCTACTAATCCTTCTTCTAGGAATTTTTCTCAAGCAAATAATCAGACTAGAGCTCAAATCTGACTACAGAAGATGTTTATAAAAGGAGAAAATTAAATATCTAAGAACTCAAACTGGATTAAGTGAATTGTGAATTCATAAAATGGACATCCCTAAAGACGTTCAAAATTATGAGGGAGAGCTATATTAAATGGCATTGAAATATTTCACAGCACATTTCTTTCTTTGTAAGTATTCTTTGCTTTGTCTTTTTTTCTGCTCCTCCGCAATGATGAAAGCTAACATCAACAATAGTTAAACATCAATAAAAAGCCATGTACTGTGCCATTGTGGTCTAAATAGACATTAAATTCTGATAGGATATGTGTGTTAATAGTTTGAATAAAACAGTAGAAGTAAGTGTACAGGTTCCCTAAATAAATCAAACGCAGCGGTTACATGAAGGTCAAATCTCCACTTGAGAAACAGTAACTGGTCTGTATAATCTCTCAGTTAAGTACCTTCCATTATCACCCCAGAGAATTTTATGGTGGGAATATTTTCTTATCCAATATTTTTTATCAAAAGGTCTTGACAGAAGAGTGAAATTAGTGCAGCTGGAAAATTAGAAATAAGATGACAAAATGCTGAATTAATATTGAAGTAGGTGAAAATGAAGGACATTCCTTATTACTTAAGCTTTTGAATCTAAAAGGCATTATTTCTAGGCATTATTTTGCAAAGGAAGCAGAATGGAGAACAGACATCTGAAGTGGGTGGGGGAAATATTTAACAACAGCTAGAAATTTGGTCTAAATGCTCCCTAAACAATAAAAAGTTCATTTATAAATTTATAAATTTGTTCATTAAATAAACATTTATCAAGTACCTATTGTATGGCCACTGGAGAAATAAAGATGATCAAATACAACTTCCTTTCCTTAAAGAACTCTTAAGCAGCCCATGAGTCAATAAAAGCTGTTTTAGAGGTAAGATCAAGGTGCTGGGATGGGGGGGGGGAAGAGGAAGCAGTACCTGGCTGAAGGAGATGAACTTCTGAAGGATGGTGATACTTCAAAGCAACTAGCAAGAGGGGTAAAGTAGAATGGCTTGTTTGATGAGTAACAGTGAGCTGTTTGTTCAGCTGAAGGCCAGGAGCCAGTGATGGAGAGAGAGGCCAAGGAGTCTAAAGGGGAAGGTACAGCAGGGCTTTTTAAGCAGTCTGTATATCCAACCAAGGTGTTTAAACTTTATTGTATAGGAAATAAAAAGGTAAAAGAGGTATTTTCAGCAGTGTTTAGTATCATCCTACACAACAATATAATTTCTACCAGTAACATCAATCTTTGGACCAACGCATTATCCTGTCCGTACCAGGAGTTAAAAACTTTTCAGTGAGACAAGTCATCTTTGACTGGAGCCTGAAAACAGGATCTGGCCAAGCCAAGATGCCACTGATTTGACCAATGACCCAGTTAAGATGTAATTACTTATATAGACACCTGTTTTTAGTTTATGGTGTAATGGAATGGCTGGAGGGAAGTACCTGAAACTGTTGAGCTGTGTTCCAGTAGCCCTGATTCCTGAAGACGATTGTAATATAGCTGTTACAATGTGACTGTGTGATTGTGAAAACCTTGTGTCTGATGCTCCTTTATTCAGGGTATGGACAGATGAGTATAAAAATAAGAATTAAAAAAAGTAAATAATGGAGGGAAGGGGTAAAAAAATTGGGTAGACTGAAATACTAATTGTCAATGAGAAGGGGAGGTAAGGGGTATGGGATGTATGCATTTTTTTCTTTTTATTTCTTTTCCTGGAGTGATGCAAATGTTTTAAAAATGATCATGGTAATGAATACACAACTATGTGATGAAAAAATGTAACTAGTCAGGGTATCTTGTATTTCAGCAGTATAAGACTGTGTATATTATTCATTCATTCTTTCATTTCTTCAAAACATATTTGTTGACACTCAGCCTTGTGTTAGGATCTGTGCTAAGTCTGGTGATACAAAAGACGGCTTCCCAACCATTTTCTACTCGCAATCTGGAGGGAGAAATGGACAAACAAAACAAATAAACATAATGGGATGATAGTGGACTCTTCTCACACATTTATTTCAACTCTGCCTGTGTTTTCCTTACAATCCCCATGTGAGATCATTCTTAAATGATGGAGGCCAAAGAACTCCCTATCAAATATTAACTCTGACGCCTACCATCCCAGCTTGGCTATTTTTTTTATCCCTTTGAGTTCCAAAATCCAGTTGGTCTTCAAAAGTTCCCTTTAAAAGGTCAGTGTGGCAGCCAGCTAATTAAACAAAACCCTTGGTGGGTTATGGATTTGTGGCTGAATACATAATATCAAACCCTGTTTTTCAAATACAGATAAAACCAATGTGAATAATGAAATATAAATTCATTTGAAAATGTTACCGGATCAATTTTGACTATTTTATATTTTTCAATCATCAGATGCCAAAAGTGCAATTGCTAACATTGTGGGGGGAAATTCTCAAAATTGGCTTCAGCAGACTTCGTTCATTTAAGTGTTGTGAATTACAAATATGAAAGATAAATTCTTAGTGGAGCAGAGACGAAAAAAGATAGAGGTCAAAGTGTGTCAAAAAGCCGGATTCCTAGGAGGGAAGAAATAGGTGTCAAGAAGTTGTCACCCAAAGCTCTTGTATCTAATATGTTTATATAAAACTCCCAGATTTGCTAGGCGGGTTAAAATGTGTTGCATTTTAGGTTGGCAAGGCCCATTCTACTTCACCTTCAGTGACTCATTCAAGTAATCACTGAATTGGTTAAATTATTTAACTCCCTTGTTGTTTCAGTGTCACGTAGCTATAACCTGCCTCCCAAATGTTGGGAGTTCCCTGAGACTCAGTCCCGGGTCTTCTTCTCTTCCTTAGCAACATTCTTTCCCCCAAATGATCTCCTCTGTTCTCGGGGCTTTAAATATCATCTATATGGGATGACTCCCAATATGTGTCTCTAGTCCCGACCTCTTCTGTAAGTTCCACCCAAGTTCACAACTGTCAATTTGACGTCTCTAACCTTCATAAGCACCTCCCATCTCTCCGGGGGGCACTGAGGCAGCGCGTGCAAGGGTCTGCCCCAGCTAATGCTAAACTTCACTGAAGCTGCTGCTCAGCACAAGACAAGGTAGAACCCGGAACTCGCCAGGCTCAGCAACGAACTCACCCCACTCAGCTGCTCAGTTGCCAAGTCGCTTACTCAGTTACTTCTGCTCCTTGTTTCTTTGTTTCGGTTCACTCTCAACTTGGAATCCAGCCAGCATCCCTCCTAACTCCATAGCTACCTTCTCTTGCACGCATTTAGGATTATGGTTTCTTCACTTAATGTGATTCTGTTGCTTTTAATCATCCGTGAATTTTCTCAAAGTTTTAAGCTTTCTGATGGTTCTTCCTTTCCTATATCTCTTTTCTCAATTCATTCTTTTAATGCTTTAAAATATATATTTTTTCTGGTTGTTTTGGTTTACTAAAGCTGGTGAAATGCAATATACTAGAAATGGATTGGCTTTTACAATGGCATTTATTAACCTATAAGCTCACAGTTCGTAGGCTGTGAAAATGTCCAAAATAGGGCATCCACAGGACGATGCCTTCTCTCTGAAGACCAGCTACGGGCAATCCTCGGCCACTCCGTCACATGTCCAGGCACATGGAAAACATCTGCTGGTCTCTCTGGTCTCTCCAGGGCTTCGTTGCTTCCAGCTTCTGACTGCAGTGGTTCCTCTCTCAGCTTCTCTGGGGCTTTTTTCTATGTCTTCTCTCTGTCTTTTATCCTCTTATAAAGAACTCCAATAAGAGGATTAAGTTCCACCTTCGGGGCACGCCTCAGCTGAAATAACTTTATCTAAAGGTCTCACGCAGTATAGGTCTATGCCACTAGAATGGATTAAAGGAGCATGACCTTCTCTGGGATACTTAGAGCTTCAAATCATCACAGAGGTGGAAGCATGCAGTAGGTCATGTATCTCAGCCCAGTATCCAGTTCTCCCTTTCTTCGATGTATTATAGTGAATATTGGCCAATTTAATGACTCAGGGAGCTTTGGGGATGTGTAGTATTGCTTTACCCAAACACTAAGTGACACTTCGTGGTTGGGCTGAAGAAATAGATAGCAAGCAGAGGTCTGACAGTTATTGTTTTCCTTAGCTATGAATGATCAACTCTCACTTCCTTCAGTGTGTCTTGCTGTTATAATTGGTGGTCCTGAGTTTCACATAGTTGCCTCTCCACAGGCAAAAAAAAAAGATGCACATGCCTTGTAGATGCTTTACCACCCCACCCTCACCCCACTGTCTCCAGTGGAGGGACTTACTGCTATTTTTGCAATTATGTTATATTAAAAAAAAATTCCCAGATCACTTCTTCTGAATATGTGTTCTTTTACGGTAATATATATATTTATTTATTTACCTTCAAACAAATTAAAATTGGGTGCATTTAAGCTATGAGCCTAGGTTTGAAGAGAGCACTGTACAGTTTAATACTCAAATTATTCTGTTGTCTTCAAGGTTTGGGAGGAAAGACTTCTAGAGCAAGGCCATGTTAATATCCCCTGTCCTTGAAATATTATATCCTTCCCTACCTCATGAGCTAAACAAGAGGGCTTAAAAACATCTTCATTTGAAATAGGCAGAGAAAGATGGAAAGAGAAAGAAGGGAAGTAAAGAAGAACATTGGAAACTTCGAGCAAAGTTTTATACACACAACTAAGCCCCAGCTCTGGGCACCACATACTAACCTCCTATCTGTTGGGAGACAGTTCTCCATGGGTCACCTACATTTTTGCACATCTTGCAAACAGAGGCACTGAATTCTTTTGCTCTGTGTCATCTAGTCAAGGACCCTGTCTAGCAAGCAGCCTTGAAAGAAAGAGTTCATGACGCCACCTGGAGCAAAAGTCAGGGAGGCTTACTGCCCTTTATAAAAGATTTAGGTTCTCTAAGCTTAGGGTTCCTCTCCTTTCATGCAACTCACTGCATGTTGAGGTGTCACCTGGTTCTCTTTGTGTCGCCCTGAGGGAACTGGGGCTCGGGGAACTGGCAGAAGTAAATGATGTTATTCTGGCCACTGCTTATGCCACAAGTAATACATTCTTTGTCTCTGGCATATCTTCATAGCTGTCATAGCCTCTGTTAGCATCCAGGAAAACATGGCACATTAATTTACAAATAGAGTTGAATCTCAGACCCTTCACAGTTCTTGTTCTTGACACTGTTTCACTGTATTTCGCAAAGACGTAGGCCCAACTAGTTATGCCCTTGATATGGGTCCATTTCGTAAACAGAGTACCGACTCATGGGAATGTGGGGGAA